>VDFB02105785.1:583261968-583277818 GCA_007258455.2 Sequoia sempervirens
ACAAGTATCACCAAGATAAAATAAAAATAAATCTCATTATTCTCAATTGTAGAATCATCGCCTCTTTTAGAATAGGAAATCCTTGAATCACACTTGGACTCCAATACAAAAGACTGATTTTGGGTTTAGCTCATCAACAAATTCTTCAAATTTATTTCAACCCAACAATATATTCTCTGAGTTGGAAAAACACTCACTTACACCAACAAGATCTATCCTTAATAGTGACACCATCTATTAGCATAAGTTGAAAATTACCAACAATAGCAACACATTTTTATGAGTATATTACTAGGGTTTTTTTAATGAATTTAAGGTTAACATATCCCCAACAATGACATCATCTCTTAATTAGGTCCCAAAATCATAGGTCCACAATCATGAGGGCATTCCTATATAGGTATCCTTAACAAAATTTTAAAATTAATTATAATATAACATGACTATAATAATCAACAACTATACCAAGATGCACACTTGACTCCTATATTTGTCAATAGTTAAAAATAAACTAGATGCATATAACCTTTTATATAGTTGATAACAACTTGCACATGCACCCATGGATAACAATAGTATTAAAATCCCTTTGATGATTTCATTTGATTTTATTACACAATGATCAATAAGGTGAAAAAATATTGGATGTGATTCTTTGATGGTTTAACATTTCAAGGTTTGAATAAGATAGTTCCTTGGTTTATAAAATTGAATCATAGAAATCATGCATTCTCTAGTCTACTCCTACTACTAACAAGAATGGAGGGTGTTTTGAATGAGACTTGTGATTGACCCATCACTAATATGGATTGATGTCTACTCCATTGAGAAATAGGGTCATAAATAACAAAGAGGAAATATATTCAATTTTATGAAATATCAAAAAAAGTATATTTTTTTTACAAGAAAATTAAAGATTTCATTCCATGTGATGGACATATTTTATAATCCATATTATAAATATAATAACATATATATAAAAGAGGTAATGTTACACCCTGATTTTGAACAATTAAATTATGTTATATTTTAATTACTTATTTTTGGATATTAGATGATGCAATTAAAGTTATGGTTTGCTTATGAAATTTTGGAATGGATACAATTTATATGGTATCATTATTTCAATATGTATCCATGTGTATGTGGAATATAAATATTAATTTTTAAATGATGAATGAAGTTAATGTGATCTTATCAGGTCTTTAATTATGTTGAATTGATTATTTATTTGAATTATGTTAAATTAAATACAAATGTGTGATTATAATTGTAATGGACTAACTACCTTGTCAATAAATGAGGTGCATGTAGGATAGATTTAGTTCCCTCTGCTAGTCATGGAGGGAGAGCATCATCAGGGAGAGTGTTGTAGATCAAGCTAGATTGAAAAGTCATACCATGCATATGAGAAGTTTAAACACACATAAATCAATAATTTACTTGTACCTTTGGTGATGTCATTTTTTTGTATGTAATTGTTGAATTTCCACAATTAGATGTGTTTGGTTGTTGCAACTTCATTGTGTGATGAGTGTTTTGGTTATAATATGGGTTTTTATTTTCATAAGGTCTATTGGGTTGGTACACTATATTTCTAAGAATATATGTCAATGTTAAGGATGTCAATTTTGTGCTTGTAATCCTAGAGTTGGAGTCTAAGCTTTCTAAATGAATTATTTCAACTTTTATTCTAAAATAAAAATAAGTTTGTTATTTATTTATGTTTATTTTAGTTTAAAAATAAACTAAAACCAAATGCTCCACGTAGTGAAAGCATGAGGAATTAATGATAAAATGAATGTAGAGTGGGAGTCTGAATAAACTCACAACCACTGCATTCCTTTATGGGGAATTCAAGAATTGAAGGTGAGTTAAGTTGAGTAATGATAAGTTATGTTGGAGAGGAGTGGAAGAAAAAAATAGTTTGCAATCTAGGATATGCATAGAAGGAGAAAAATTAGGGGAAAAAGTGTTGAAGTTATTTAAATAAGAATGCAAAGAAAGATAAGGGAATGATTTTTTTATTGGGTTTTGTAGGGGAAAGAAGGGAACTAGAGAGTGAAGGAGAAAATAAGAGAAATAGAATGAAGGAAACTCCTAGTAAGTTTGGTTAGCATTTCTCTAATTTCCTTTGCGAAAAAATTGTAGAAACTATTATATATGTAGACATCCAAATTTGACCACTCCCACATGGTCAAACTCATCTACTTTATTCGTCTATTTCATCAATATTAATTAAATGATTTAGTTAATTAATATTTCACCTTTTGTCTAAGGTTCCTAAAGTATTTAATTTAATTAAATACTTTACCTTACACCTTTTCCTCTCTAAATTAAATAAACATATCAATTTACTGAATTTAATCATTTGATCTTTTTGAATAAAATCAATTTTAAATTCTTCCTTTTTCTCTCTCCTTGTCACATCCTCCATAACCTTCTTCTAATTTGGATTAAGTTAATTAATCCATGATTAGGATGTACACACCTTAATAAGGATTAATGTCACATCCTCCATATTTACCCACTTGCTTCTAATCTTTCATTAATTTTCTTAAAAATGTATTTGCACAACCTTAATCTAATCCCATTGCTACATTTAGCATACCTTTTTGGTCAACCTTCACATTCTCCATATTTGACATAGACCCTCTTCCCCATCTGAATTTAAAATTCA
This sequence comes from Sequoia sempervirens, assembly GCA_007258455.2. Classification (NCBI taxonomy): domain Eukaryota; kingdom Viridiplantae; phylum Streptophyta; class Pinopsida; order Cupressales; family Cupressaceae; genus Sequoia; species Sequoia sempervirens. Next base: position 583,264,649 of record VDFB02105785.1, read on the forward strand.
CTTTATATTCCTCCAAATATCCTCCTCTTCCCCATGTGATCATTGAAAGGTCACATCAAGTCACATGAAGCCAAAAACCTTCTATTATAAGGACCTTGTTTTATCCACAAGGTACTTTTCAGCCTCCTTCATAAGAACCTCGTCTTATCCACAAGGTGCTTATCATATGAATTTAAAATTCATATTTATTCTCCCAACCACCTTATCCACTCCAATCATGTGAATTTTTAATTCACATTTATTTCTCCAACCACTTTCGTCTTCCCCATGGAGTTTTTTGAGGAATACTAAAATTCCTCATATGTCACTTTCATTCTCACTTGGGGACAAGAGGTTCCTTTTTGACGAAATATTCTCATCTCCCAAGGTACTTTCAAAGTACTTGTCCTTTCTCCACATCATTTGTACCCTTTCCATCTCACCATGTCCTTTGGACACTTCATCCTCCACACGGCAAGATGTGAGCACTTGTGAGTCCTCAACTCACCATAGCCCTCCATCTTGGCCATGGTGGCTCAATCCTGACCGTTGAATTCTCTAGAGAATTCAATTTCTTCTATAAATACCCCTCTTTCTTATTCATTCATTTAACTTAGGCATTTTTAGCACCCTTATGCTCTCAAATTCTCAAGCCATCATCAAGCATATCCTTTTGCATTTTAGAACTGGCACTAGCTCTCATCCTCATTGCATCTACATTGCTCATTTTACCACACACCCACCTTGCACCCATTTTCCATCACATTGCCATCAAATGATCACACACATCAAACTTCAATCAAGGGCTAGCCAAGGAATTAACACAGATAAAGGTATATCACTCTTTGTTTCATCTTTCTTTTATGTGTGCTTAACTCAAGCTAATCTTGAAGTGGTCTTTTATTTATTTCCATTGTATTTTTAGTTAGTTTTGCATATTTAGAAGTACAAAACACTTGGACACATTTCTAGCATGCCCGATGGGACCCACAAATGGGTCCTTTTTATTTTCACATTTGCTATTTTTTTCATATTTTGTAGGTTTAGGTGATAGAGAGGGGCTACCAAGACCTCAGAGGGGTGGCCAGGACCTGCGGAGGGGTAGCCAAGACCTAACAGGGGTGGATAGGACTTGCAAGGACGCTTGTCTAAGATAGAAATTACACTTTAGCTCTTTGTTTTGACCAGAGGGGCAACCAGGACCTGACAGGGGCGGCCAAGACCTACAGAGGGATGACCAGGACCAAGAGAGGGGCGGCCAGGTCCAGACAGGGTCTTCTGTAAGGTAAAAACAACATTTTAAATTACTTTTTACAGATTGTTTTTTGTCATTTTGGTTATTACTGACCCCCTAACTTGTGTTGTTGGTGACTGTGAAGATTTTACTAACGTTTGTGAAGTTATTTCACACTTGGCGAAGAAAAGTTGTCAAAAACTACTAACATGTTTGTTGCAGGACGAAAGGACCAAGATTTCTAGTTAGCTATTTGTTTTCATTTTCATACTAATTAGGCACATAGTCTAAGTAGGGGAGTCAAAAAAAATTTTGTTGTGTTTGTAAGTAAGCTATTGATGTATCCAATCCCCTTGTGCCATTTGGCGATCCTGGGTGAAGAGAAATCGTAGCTTACTTAAGTCTTATGTGCTACCTAAGGGGGCATTATATCATTCAAGCTTTCCCCTTACAATTCATGTGAGCCTAGGGAGTAGCCAAAAATGGTTAACAGTATCTTCTTAGTGGCACCTACTTGGGGATTTCATCACCCCATGGGATGATCCCAACCACGTGTACCAGCGGGGTATGTAAAGGGGGGAGAGCCAAAGCTATACCCCAATCCAGTCGTGTCATTTTTGGTAGAGCATTGAAGCTAGGGTGATACCTAGATAGACGTGAAGAGTTGGTTTGAGCCTTTCAGTATCTCGCTAGGGTTCTCGATTCATGCTTGTGATAGGCTGGTGTTCACGGTTGTGCCTCACATACCGAATGTATATCAAGGACTCCCTAGATCACCTTGTTTAGCCTAGATTAGAGAAGTGTGTCGGCCATACCCTTCATACTAATCATAGGATTGTGCTGCTTGAGGTATCTTTTTTGTTAAAAACTAGTGCATACCTTACTAGTCAAGTCAGTCTTGCCTTTTGCTTGTTGTTTGAAGTGTTTTATGTCCTTTTTGATAGTCATTTTTCCTAAGTCAAGTTCAAGTCTATTGACAGAGGTGACCATGCCCTAACCAAGGGCGACCCCAACCTAAGAGGAGAGACCCCGCCCTCTGTCTTAGTCATTTTACAATTTTTTCTAGTCAAAATTTTCCATCTTTCACTCAGAGGGGAGACCCAACCCAGTTCAGGAGCGGCCAGGACCTGTCCAGGGGTGACCACGCCCTAAGAGGGGCGGCCATGCCCAATAGGTTTTTTTTTTACATCTTAAACAGTCAATTACGAGCATCTGTTCCATCATTCCGTCAGTCCATTTTCCCATTCCGATCTCCCATTCCATCATTTCGTCAACCCGTCTGTCTGTTTAGAGGGTTCTTCTTGCCATTCAAGGAACCCATTTTATTGTTTGGGGACCCCTTTTTCCATTCAGGGAACACGTTTTTCCGTTCGGGGAACCCGTTTCATCATTTGGGGAACCCATTTTACCATTCAGGGAATCTGTTTCATTGTTTAGGGATCTTGTTTCACCATTTGGGGAACTCGTTCCATCATCTAGTAAGTCTGTTTCACCGCTTGTCAGGCTCATTTTCCCATTTTGATAGCTTGTTTGACCTCGTTTCTGATTTAAACAAGTCCAAAAACTAGTCAAGTGACCAAAACCTAGCAACAAGCAACCAGGACCTGGGAACAGGTGACTAGGACCTGGGAACAGTCGACTAGGACCTAGAAACAGGTGACCAGGACCTAGGATTAGGTGACCAACACCTAGGAATAGGCGACCAAGCCCTAGGAATAGGTGACCAAGCCCTAAGAATAGGAAACCATGCCCCTTGAATAAGAAACCCCACTCAATTCAGAAAATCAAATAGTTGGGGACCTAAAACCTTGTCGTTTGTTGTGATCTAAGCACTTTCATCCCCTTCCATTCACTCGTAATTTATCATTTAGTCCATTTTCACTTTCCAAAGGTCATTCAGTCATCACCCACATCATATAAGAACTCTCAGAGAATCTCTAGGTTGCATCGTTCATCATCGTTCTCTTGATCCTAATCCCCTAAACTTTGTTTTAGAGGTTATTATCCAAATTAACCTAGGCATTTGAATCCAATCGTTATCCTACACATTAGTCATTTTCTTTGGCCTAATCAATCCACTTCCATCTTGAAGTATATTTGGTGATATAAGTCATCATCCTCTGCCTAATCAATCCATTTCCATCTTGAGGTGGATTTGGTGCCGTGATCCTCTATCTGTCCTTAAATCTGATCAACCGATGCCTTTAGTCACCTAGGGTAATTTCTGAGCTGGGTTTAGAATCCCTTACATCATCCATCATCTAATCTTGTCGGTCATTTCTTCAATCGATCCTGATCAATCATCTAATCCTATCAATCAATCAATCCTTATCCGATCATCAATCTTATCCAATAATCCAATCTCAATCCTATTCAATCATCTAATCAATCCTTATCTAATCATCTAATCTTAATCTTATCCAATCATCTAATCAAGCCTATCTAATAGTCCAAATCAACCCTTATCTAATCATCTAATCTCATCATCCCATCAATCAATCCTTTATCCAATCCAATTAATCTTCCAACGGTCATTTGCAACATCCTTGTATTGAGTCTAGTCTCATCTTAGTCCACCGAGTAGTTCTGCATTTTCATGCTTGTTCAAACTAGATCACAAACCAAGAAGCAAATGGAAAAACAACAAGGTCAAGGTTCCCATTCGAACATCCCTGAAGATCCTAACAACAGGGAAAAAATCTCTCAAAATCCTAACAAGGGAAAACATCTCTCAGGATCCTAACAATGGTGTAAACATCCCTCAAGACCCTCATAACGGTGCTTCGTCACAATCTAACACTGACGGTCAAAATACTTCACTACCTAATGATGAAAACATGATCAATCAACGTAAAGTCACCATTGATGAATACCTAAGCAATCCCACTAATGTTCAGATGATAGATTGCCTCCTTGACGAGCGTGGGGATAAGATCCTCACCACTCTACTCATGAAGGGAGTCAAACCGCTTTCTAGTTTTGACATGTCATAGTACACCAACACCTAGCCCCCTCCAGTGCATCAAGACCCACAGAATGTTCCCAAAAATTCCTATGTTCCTGATGGTACACCCATAAATAACTGGTATCATCCTGAGTTTGGAAATGATGTGATACATCAAATTGCCAATTATCCTCCCCTTTCATCCGTAGCCTCTATGGCACCATCTGATCCTTATGATCCCTATGCCTATGGCATGACACAAAAAATCCTGTCTACTCCACCACTCCCACCTCAGCATCCTGGTCAACCACCCATCAACACTAGGGGCAATCCCTTTCTCGCATCGACACCAGCACCAAGACCGACACCCATAGGAAATCTCCTACCGCTCCCTGAGGGTAATAATCCTCATCAATCCATTGCTTCGCAAGTATCACCGCATCATGAAACTATCCCCTCGCAAGCATCACCAAAACATATCATTTTTTTCTTGTCCCCATACAACAACATTATCAACAACCCCCGCAACAAAACGTTTCAATTCTACAATAGAATATGCCGCATCAAAATGTTCCAAACCCACAACATCATGTTGTCGCTCATATACAACCTCCTCATCAAGCAAAACAAACTGCATCACACCCTCAACAACCACCTCATTGTGCCTCTGTAGCAATTCCACAACAACAACACATCCCATCTCACCCTCCTTATCGACAATCACATACGCACATTCCCACACAAATGCAACATAATCCTCTCGTGCAATATCTCTACCATCCATCCAACACATACACTGCTTATGCTAATCTAAACATCCATGTTCCTACTCAGAATCCAACATGGACACAACGACCTCCTTACACAAATCCCCTACAATCGCACGCCAACCCATACCAGTAGTAGTCTAATCCACAATAGCCTCCATACGTCACACCACAACCTAATGTTGCATATAATTACTGGAAACCAATCCCTATTATGCTTAGCAGCAACCTTTACACCAACAAGGTGCCTCATCCAGGTCCTACATACAACAATAGCCACCTCATCAACAGGGTGCTCAATCTACCTATTATTATCAGCAACAACCGCCTTATCAACAGGGCACTTCCACATCCTCATACTACCAAGCTCCACACAATGCCCCATCTAGTTCATATTATCAGCAACAACCACCTCAGCAATAGACACTCTCTGCCTCTTATTACCAAAACTCGTCATCATCCTATCCGCCTTATGTTAATCCACAACCTGATTGTGCTAATCAGTATCAACCTACACCCTCATATGATCCCAATGCTTTGATCCCATCTTTTTCACATCAATAGCCACCCAATCCATCTAATCAAACTCCACCCATCAATAAAGAGATGGAGGAGCTCAAAGCTGCATTGAAAGACCTACAAGTGGGTATGTCCAAAAAATCCTTCAAGTTTGGAGGAGATTTTCCCATATCCATTTGATTTCTAAATTTCACTCGTCCCCTTTTCGAAGCATTTCAAGATACCCAAGTTCGACAAGTATATCAGAACTAAAGATCGAAAGGCCCATTTGTAGGATTTATATGCACAATGTTAGGATGTCCAACATAATGACAATTATCTCTTGTGCATGTTCCCTAGAAGCTTAGGAGGGCCAGCCTTGGATTGGTTCATGGGTGTGAAGAAGGGGATAGTTTCTTCCTTTGCTGATCTTTCTAAACAGTTTGTCAAACAATTCTCCTTTAATTTGGAGGAGGACATTGACACTCTAAACCTCTTGAAAGAGAAGCAACGTGATGGAGAAACTTTTGCTAAATACCTGCAAAGGTGGCGAGCTGTAGCTAGCCGTATGAAATCCCCTCCCAACGAGAAAGAAATGGTCACCCTTTTTGTGGCTAATGCTCATCTTGAAATGGAACATGCTCTTAATCTTCATTTTTTCACTACCTTCATAGAGGTTATCAAAAAGGGCCCCATCATTAAGAGAGCACTTGCTGCTAAAGGAAAAATTAAACTGTACAACTCAGATAAAGATGAGTCATTCGGTGACAAATCTCGTTACTGGAATAAGAACAAGAATGCAATCAATGATGGTGTCACTGATATTAAACATGTTCAAGTGGCCAATACCTCCCAAAGGCAACAACCATCCATGCCCAATGCCATATCCATACAACAAGGGGCACCTCGACCCCCTCAACAATCCAATCAAGGGAACGATAAACGTCAATACACTCAATTAGGAGAACCCTTGAGTGCGGTCTTCAATAGGTTGTTGCAGGTCAATTACCTGATTACATATCTTGTGACCAAGTCACCTGATGAATCCAAGCCTAAGAAATCCTGGTTTAAAGAGAATGAATATTGTGAGTTTTACAATATTAAAGGGAACACCTTAAATAAGTGTCAGAGTCTGAAAACATACATCCAGGATCTCATAGATTGGGGTGATATACATGTGGATTCCAACATGGAACCTTCATCCAATGCTCAGTTACAGATATATCAAAATGTTTTCCCCAAGCATAACCAATGTCCTAGCACATCCAATGCAAATCCTAGAACTAGTAAAAATAACCACCAGGATAACAAGACTAATAATATCACTTACAAGAATGTCCCGCTTAACTATGAGACTCTCATCACACATATTGGGAAATCGGAATCGTGTGTGTCTATGATACATGTCAAAGGAAAGGAGCCTCAATGCGTTGCTACCACTCACCGTAATTTTATCACTATCCTTGGAGCCTCCGCGTTAGCCCCATCACCTCCTGTGAGCTACCAGTATAACATCCTTGACCATCTAGGAAAGACTGCAGTGCAATTATCTATCCTAGATTTGCTAAAGTCTTCTCTTGTATATCAGGAAATCTTGACAAAAGCTTTACAAGATGCCCATGTCCCCAATGACATCGACCCTACATAGTTCCAAGCTCTGGTAAGACACCTCTCATCAACTTACCAACTAGGTTTTAGCAAAAACTATTGGAAATAGGATGCCATTTAATTGCAATCCTAAACATTATTTATTTCATGTATCTCCTAAGTCCTTGGAATGTGTTCATTAACACTAGGATTAGGAAGAGATTAATATTTGATGAAATAATCATGTTAATTGACATTTGTAATTAATTCTAAATGTTAGGAGCATGTGAGGGCATCCATTATGTGTTCCTAAATAATAAGGGCACATGGGGTGCCCACATGGTAGGTGACACTCACCTTGAGTTTAGTTAACTATTCAGAGTAAAAGATAACACTTCTGAATGCATGTAAAGATCCTAGGAGTTAGGGTTTGATGTTTGCATGCATGAAGTTCAGTTCAGTTCAGTTTATATTAGTTTAGTTCATTTCAGTTCAATTCAGTTCAGTTCAGAATCAATTTAGTTTAGTTTAGTTCATTTTAGTTTAGTTTAGTTTAGTTTAGTTTAGTTTAGTTTAGTTTAGTTCAGTTATGGTTCAATTATCTTCAGTTAGTTTTAGTTGAATTCTATTTAACTTCAGTTAACTTGGAATGCATGGCTAATGACTTGAGTTTCATGATAGATAATAGGGACCACCTTCAATTAACAAGGGATGACCATTCTTGCATGAATGGTGTTAAGAAATGTTTGAGTTAACAAGAAATGATTTGGACCCAACTTGGGTTCCCATGTTGGCTTCTTGGAATTAACTCCTTTGCATGTTGAGATATTTCAGAAGGCTCAGTTAAGTGGGACCACTTTTGGGTGCCTACTTTGAGGATGAAGCCTTGAAGATATTTATAGAAGAGAGGTTGCATTGCTACTTCAGTTTGGGATGCCAAAATGCATGAAGATGAGGATTTGACATTGTTCTTCATAGCATAACTCTATTTGCATGAGATAGGTGTACTTTTTAGGGATAGGGTCATAGCATTGTAATTGTAACTCAGTTGGAGTTTACAAAGCTAATTAAAGCCTATATATCTCAAGCAAGTTGAAGAGAGTGATTATTAGTTTTATTGCAGGTTGTGAAGAAGTTTTGGTGAAGGAAAAAGAGGCATTCTCAAGCAAGAATTGGAGCTATTGTAATCTACTTTAGAGATTGAATAATAGAATAATTCTTGGTGGATTTTTTTCCTGAAAGGGTTTCCCCACAGTACATGCTTGTGTAATCTTTCTAATATCCTATCTACTTCTTCTATCAACTTCTGTCTACATTCTAAAAATAGTAAAATGGATTAATCAAGATAATCACCCACAAAGAATATGTAACAAAGGAAAAGCTTATTTAGATCAACAATATTAAAGTTTTACAAAGTATTAAGCTTAGAAAACACCTCAATTTTCAACAAAAATGACATGCCTACCATCAATTCCAATCACAATCAACCCCTCCATATAGAGGTTCTAGTCACTCGACATAAAGTAAAGAGGGTCTTGATAGATAATGACTCTGCTCTCAATCTATGTACATTAAAGTTCATAAAGCAGGTAGGATATACCCATGCTGATTTAAGCAATGAAATCATTAGTATAAAGGCTTATGATAATGCAAAAAGGGATTCCGAAGGGCTTATTAATCTTCCAATTCAAGTTGGTCCAGTTATACAATACACCACTTGTCATGTCCTTGATCTAGACCTCCCCTACAACCTTCTTCTCAGTCGGCCATGGATCCACACCATGCAAGTTGTCCCATCTACCTATCATCAATGCTTGAAATTCTCGTTTAATGGAATGGAAGTTATGATACAAGCTGATCCCCAACCATTTGAATATTGTCGTTCACTCGAAGCTTCTTTTCCTCATTCCCATTATTGTCTAGGAGTAGAAATGGGACCACCACCAACATCCTCATCGAATCCATCACCCACCACCTCATCCACTCCATCTTCTACATCTGATTCCACTATCACCAAGGTCCAGATCATTAACAAGGGATGTGGTGAGTATGAGATGTGTACTACTTTGAATGTGGCAACCATGCCACCCTCACCACACACATATGGTAAACCCTCTGAATCTGCACCAAAGGAAGAAAAAAAGGCAGTTACCTTGAGCTCCAAAAATGTGGGAACCAACACTTATGTATCTCCTGTGTTACCACAATATATGCCTGAAGATGATATAAGTCAGTGGATATATTGTGAAGAACCTAAACCCACTCCCCCTTTAAAGGAATATTTTCAAGAGATGTACCCTTGGCCCTCTAAGTACGCTAAGAAATGCAATTATCAGGGGGGAGGCCTTGGTACAAAAGAGCTAGGAAGAAAGCAGTCGATTGACACTTCCATATGTCCAAAGAATTCAGGCTTAGGCTATGACAAAAAGAAAAAGGGTCATGCAGCGTTGACTAGTACTTCTAACAATGCGAGTGTGAGTGATGGTCTTTTGGAGGATATACCAGAGGAAGAGTGTATCATACACATGTATGATGATGCAGATCACGTAGACCTTTCCTCCATGTTTGAATTCCTATCCGTTTGCACCATTAGCCATTCCCTTCGCCATCCTGAACTCATAGATTGGGACCTACGTGAAAGCACACCTATCAACTCACTTACCTCAGTGGATAGCTATGTACACCTCATTGGATTGGGGGAAGATGAATGCCCTAGTCGCAAAAATAAGAAAAAGAAAAATCCAAAAGTGTCACCTAGTGAAAACCTCCTAGAGGCACTTCTTGGCTCAGAAAAAGTCAAAAAAAAGGGTTTATTTGACGATGAAAACCTCACTGAGGCACCGAAAGATGGGGGTGTTCATCTTCCCCTTGTGGGAACACATTGGTTTGAATGATCATCCATCCTGATAGAGGAAACACAAGAAATCAATTTGGGAATTGAAGAGGATCCCAACATCACCTATTTAGCCAAGGCATTATCAGAAGAAGAGTATTATACTATCTCCAAGCTCCTTAAGGAAAGTAAGATCAATTTTGCATGGGCATATTCAGATATGCCTAGATTAGACCCTGCCTTGGTAGTACACCATCTAGATGTGCATCCTGATGCAAAATCGATGAAGCAGAAGCTTCGCAAAATGCCTGCAAGTTTCCCTATTGGTCAAGAAAGAATTAGAGAAGTTGTTGGAGGCCAATTTTCTAAGACCCATTGATTACTCTGAGTGGATCTCCAACATTGTACTAGTAGCCAAGCCCAATGGGGATGTCAGAGTATGTACAAAATTTCGTGACCTCAACAAGGCTTGTCCTAAAGATGACTCTCCTTTGCCGAACATGGATATGTTGGTTGATTTAACTATAGGACACGTGATGCTATCTCTCATGGATGGATTTTATGGATACAATCAGATTCAAATTGCACCTAAGGACCAACATAAGACAACCTTCACTACACCTTGTGGTACATTCTGTTATAATGTTATGCCCTTCGGTCTTAAGAACACAGGAGAAACCTACCAACGTGCAATGAATGCCATCTTTCATGATCTTATCCACATCATCATGGAAGACTATGTTGATGATTTGTTAGGAAAATAAAGAACCATAGCAGAACACCCTACAGTCCTAAGGAAAATCTTTGAATAGCTAGAGCACTACAAGTTGCGCCTCAATCTAAAAAAGTGTGCGTTCAGGGTTACCTCAAGAAAGTTGTTAGGCTTCATTGTCTCCAAGAGAGGTATAGAAGTGGATCTAGCCAAGGTCAAAGAAATTATGGATATGCCTCCACCTCGCAACCTGAAATAGTTAAGGAGTTTCCAAGGTAAACTATAGTCCATCAGAAGGTTCATAGCACAGTTAGCTAACAAGTGTCAACCATTCACCCACCTCCTAAAAATGAATACATCATTCAAGTGGGATCCTATGTGTCAGCAAGGTTTTGACAAGATTAAGGAATACTTGGATCATCCTCCCATCCTTATACCCCCAATCCCAAGGAAGACACTTTTATTGTACATATCAACTACTTTAGTGGCATTAGGGGCGCTGCTAGCACAACATGATGAGTCATCCAAAGAACGAGCAATCTACTATATCAGTCGAACCTTAGTTGGCTACAACCTTAACTATTCTTCAATGGAGAAGGCCTACCTAGCCATAGTTTTCTGTTCACATAAGCTTAGACATTACATGCTCAGTCATCTAGTCAATCTAATATCAAAAGTTGACCCGATTAAGTATTTTCTATCCAGAACAACTTTAACTATCCAAATGGCTAAATGGGTCATGTTGCTGAGTGAGTTTGATATAGAATATGTGGACCAGAAAGTTATTAAGGGACAGGTGATAGCGGATCAGTTAGTCGATGCTCCCCTGGTTGATGCACATCCTTTGGTAATATAATTTCCTGATGAAGAGGTCTTTACAGTAGTCGAAGCCACCACATGGACACTATACTTTGATGGGTCATACACACATAATGGATCAGGAGCATGCATCTTGTTTGTCACCCCCAAGGTGATTATATCCCAAAGTCATTTAGACTAGCCTTCCCATGCACAAACAATATAGTTGAATACAAAGCTCTCCTCACCGACCTTAGAATCACAATCAAATGGAATATCACTCACTTAAGGGTCTTCGACGATTCACAATTAGTCATCAAATAGGTCAATGATGAATTTTTAATAAAGGATGAGAATTTGTTGCCTTATAAATGCATGGTTGATGAATTTAAGAAATCTTTCACCTTTGTTTAGTTTGACCAAATCCCCAAAATAAAAAACAAAGTTGTTGATACGATGGCTACAATTGGTTCCTTAATTGACATGCCCAAGGATCAAACAGAGTGTGAATTCCTAGTTGAACAAATTTTAATCCCTTCATATGACGTCCCTGAGAATTAGATGGTTTGCGAAATTGTAGGTCCTGCATCCCCATGGTATCATCAAATCTATGCTTATCTTCACGACAATATCCTACCTGCTAACCTTACTCGAAATCAACACAAGTCATTCATCCAACGTACATCTCATTACATCATCATAGGTGATACTCTTTATCGTCATGAATATGATGGAACTCTTCTTCGGTGTCTAAACGAGGCTGAAGCTCACACCGTGTTAACAAAAGTACATAGCAGTGTTTGTGGAGCGCACTCAAACGACATGGCCTTAGCTAAGAAGATTCTCAGGGCTGGTTACTATTGGCCTACATTGGAGCATGAATCTTGTGACTTCATGAAGAAATGCTTACCTTTCCAACAACATGCAGACCTAATACATGCTCTTGCTCAGATCTACAACCCATCATAGCACCATGGTATTTTTCTCAGTGGGGTTTCGATTTAGTCAGAAAGATATATCCTCCATCCTCTGATGGCCACACCTTCATTATCACTGCCATTGAGTACTTCCCTAAGTGGGTGGAATCCATACCACTCTCTCAGATAACGGGTATTCAAATATCCAAATTCATCCTTTACCATATTATCTGCAGATATAGCATCCCCTCCATCATTTCCGACAATGGAAAACCATTCAAAAACTAGGCTGTAAAAGAGGTATGTGACACCTTCCATATCCAAAATTGGTGGTCCACACCCTATTACCCTCAAGGTAATGGACAGGCAGAAGCCACTAAGAAAAATTTGATTAAAATCTTGAAAAAGGTTGTCAACACTACTAGTCGAGATTGGCATCTCCACATCCACCCCACCCTTTGGGATTATTGCACATCCATCCACACTACCACTGGAGCCACTCCATATTCCCTTGTTTATGGTACTGAAGCCATCTTGTTGATTGAAGTCGAGATCCCATCCCTGAGAGTATCTTTGAAGACTCTCATCACTAAAGAAGACTCACGGGTTGCTCGCCTTGCTTAGTTGGAGCTCTTAGATGAAAAGAGGATCAAAGCATACAATCATCTTTAGGCATATCAAAATTGTCTTAAGAGAAGTTACAACAAGAAATTTCATCCCCACCAATTTAACATTGGAGATCTAGTCCTTAAAAAGAATCAATGTACCCAATAGGACCGAGACAAGAAGGGAAAGTTTGAACCTAATTGGTTGGTTCCTTATGTTATTACAACAAAGTATGGATCAGGTGCATACCACCTTGCCACACATGAAGGGGAGCCCCTCGAAGAGCCTATCAATA
>VDFB02105785.1:583277918-583391309 GCA_007258455.2 Sequoia sempervirens
ATTTCTCATTGGTTTTCTTTTGGATTGAACCTATGGAACCTATTAAGCCTCGCGAGGACTTCTTTTTCAAATCTTATCAAAAGTTTAAGGAAAAGCACATAGAAGAATTGTCCCTTAGTAACATGCCTCAAACCATGATTGATCCTCCTATCATTGATGAAACCATGTTTGAACCCAAAGCACTTCCAAGTAACCAAGACCAACCCATAATTAATCCTTCACCTATTTCTTATAAAAGACCAAGAGATAAAAGTTTGAGTCCCATTGTCTCTCCTAAAATCAAACAAGTTTACAAAGTTAAAGAGAAAGTGGTTGAACAACCTCCCATGGTTCCTTATGTTCCTCCCTTATAGGAAGAAATAAACCAATGGTTGATAAACCCGCTTCTACACAATCATAACTTTAAAATCATACAAAAAGAAACAAAAATTCTAAAGAGTGTAGGCATAGACATTGTGTTATTGCTTGTAGACTTAAAGAAGAGAATAAAACAAATAAACCACCAATTGAAACAAAGCATGATGATTTTCCACCTTTTCCACAACAAAAACAACAAGAAAACTCTATGGACATTATCATTAGGCATCCTATTGTGATTAACTTCGATGATGATGATGAGATTGCTAAGATTTATGAGGAAGTCCATAATGAGTTGAATTTATTAGTTTCCTCCTCCATAAGCCCAAATGATAACAACCATGATATTCCTCTTATAAAGAGTGACTCACCATGCATTGAACCTAGTGATGCTCCTAGTACAACACTTGTTATTTTCCCTTTGGCTAGTTATTGTTGAAATGAACAAGAAAACTGAGAAGGGGGGTGAATTAGTTGTAGAAAATTAACCTTCAAAAATCCTCAAGAGTAATCAAATCCACAAGCATTCATTAAGTCCTTATTCTATTAGATTTATTAAACATGAAATGTAGATAACAAAAACTGAAATCACAACACCATACACATGATAACACCATATTTACATGGAAAACCCAATGAGGGAAAAAATGTGATGAGGATTAGCTTACAATATAAGTAATAGAAAAATTAGTACAAATGGGCTCATTTCCAGAATAGGACATAGTATCCAAAAACGCTCATAGCCAGGGCTCACTACCATAGAAAGAATACAAGAAGATAGAAGAAGAATGTTACACAAAGAAAACACTTCTCAATGCAACAAGGAGTCCACTAAAATTTCTTGCACACTTTCGTAGTCTCACATGAAAGATATAAGATACCTTCAACTCACTACCTTCAGGAACCCTAATAGGAAATTCACACTGCTCTACTCAATTTCGCATCACACACATCACTTGAAAAAATCTCTCATCTATCTTGCTTCTTGTTATTTCATACTCCTTTCTTGCATCAATAGGTCATATATATTTATATCAAGTTCTATCTCAAAAAAAATCTCCTATGTCGGGCACTAGCCATTATACATTCAAATTTGAAATAGGTTGACACCTAAACATTCCCACAATGGATAAGAATGAAATGTGACATATATAAATCCTTAATTAGGATCCAACTAGATCCCAACACACTTCAACAGGCTTCTACAAGCCTCACATGTAGTGTTAAACATAAGGTCGGCGAACACCTGTGCAAAACACCATAGACATTAAGTACACACTTCCTTAGATCAAGCTAAAAATTTTAGACAACATAATTCACTTGAAATGAATCCAGAATAATCCATGAACCCCTTAAGATTCATCAAACGCTTCATCCAAGCTCACATCAACAAATACTTTAACTCGGGACAACTGAAAACTCTTAATTACATATTGATAAATGAAACTCTCACTGTAATACACCAAATCAAATAAAAACTTGAACACAAAAATATTAAAGCATTATAAGCAACTTACCAAATCTACATGACCTGAAGCCAGACAACGGAGAAACACAAAGAAAATACATTTCTCCCAAACCAAAAAAATGTCATTGAACAACTAGTTCACACACTAGTGAAAATATCTTACACTGTAGAACGATCCAAAAGCCCAAATTATGAGTGTAGAAACCTATGTCAACCTTGAATAGCCTGTAATATCTACACAAGCATAGTATCAACACAAAAAGAATGTGGAGCACAATACTAGAGCGCACTATGAACATTTGCACAACATAATTTATTCTATTTATTAAATTTTCTCAAAAGCACTTGAAAATCTTAGCTCATTAATTCATTCCAACTCATCTTCAGACTTTACAACAAAAGAATAGCTCCATGTACTCACAACACATCCTCAAGGTCTCAAATACACATGCACAACCTATTTTCCTCTTTTCCATAAGTTTCTCAATGTCCTCAACATCTTCATCCCATAGTTGACATCAATGACAACACCAGTCATTAGAATTCCTATTGACATCAATGAAAACGCCATCATTCTTGCAACAATCTCCCCCTTTTTCATTTATGGGAACACAAGATGTGAAAAGCCACCAAAAACTACACAACAATTTTGAACACTCTTTTTTTCTGACACGATTCCCTCTCCCTGAATAGATAAGTTCTCTTTTTTTTCACATGATTCTCTCTCCCTCTTTGAAATAAATGGAAAATGATAAAATGTTTTGCATTCTTCTCCCTCTTTGACACTGAACCAAAATTACCTACTCTGAATACTCCTCCTTAGAATTACTCCCAACTAATCAACAACAGAATGACAATACATGACACTACCTAGTCCCCCTGAGAGGTAGCCACCAACATTAGTCCAGAAAAGAGATAGATCCATAGATCCACTAGACTGATGCACCTCTATATGCATCTAGTTCAAGAAAGGAGGGTCAATAACCCCCAACTTCTCTTGAAGATACTCAAATACATCCTTTGGAAGAGCCTTAGTAAATATATCAACAATTTGATCCTTTGTATGAATATACTCAAGCTTCACTTCATTCTCAATAACTTTCTCTCTCAAAAAGTGATACCTAATAGATATATGCTTTTTCTTTGAATGCATCACTGGATTCTTTGAAATGTTTATTGTACTTGTATTATCACAGAAGATAGATATAGGTTCATCATATACAACTCTGATATCCTTCAATGTTTGTCTCATCCACAATACCTGTGTACAACATGATGCTATTGCAATAAACTCATCCTCTGTAGTGGATAAAGAAACTGAATTACTCAACCATGACAACAATCTACATCTCAGAAATAATGCACCACCACTTATACTTTTCTTGTCATCAACACAACCAGCCCAATCTACATCTATATAAGCATTTAATGTGAAATCAATATCCTTATGATACCACAAACCATAATCTGGTTTGCCTCTTAAATATATGAATATTCTCTTCACTATTGTAACATGAATTTCTTTAGGATCTTCTTGAAATCTAGCAACAAAACAAACTACATGGATGATATATGGTCTAGTAGTAGTTAAATACAATAGTCCACCAATCATAGATATATACTTGCTCTGATCAGCCCTAGGTGAATCATCATCTTTTCTCAATTTACAACTAGTCACCATAGGAGTACATACCGGTTTGGAGTCATCCATTCCAAACTTTTTCAACATCTCTTTGACATACTTAGACTATGAAATGAAAATCCCTTTATCAGTTTGATTGAGTTGTAGCCCAAGAAAGAAATCCATCTCTCCAAACATTGACATCTCAAATTATTTCTACATTTCTTCAAAAAAATTCTTGCACATAGCCTCATTTCCACCAAATATATCATCCACATATAAAAATACTATGAATATTTTGTCTTCTTCAAATTTAAAGTAAAGATTACTATCTGTGGATTCCTTATTGAATCCTTTCTATATCAAGTACCTGTCAAATCTTGCATACCAAGCTCTGGGAGCTTGATTCAAATCATATAGTTTCTTCTTCAACTTGTATACCATATCTGATTGATCTGACAACTGAAAACCTTTTGGTTATTCCATGTATACCTCTTCTTCCAATTCACTATTCAGAAAAGCAGACTTCACATCCATCTAATAGACCTTAAAATATTTATATGCTGCAAATGCCAAAAACATTCTGATAGCTTCCATCCTAGCCACAAGAGAAAAAGTATCCTCAAAATATATACCTTCTACTTGTGAGTAATCCTTACATACAAGCCTTTCCTTGTTTCTTACTACTTCTCCATTCGCATCCAGCTTGTTCTTGATTACCCATTTAGTTCCAATTATTTTTTTGTTTTCTAGTCTAGGGACCAATTCCCAAGTTTGTTTTTTCTCTTTCTGTGCAAGTTCTTCTTCCATTTCCTTCATCCAATTCTAATCCTTACATGCTTCAATCACTGATTTAGGTTCAACTTTAGAAAGTAAACTGAAATTTACCTCAACTTCAGCAACTTTGCTTCTTGTCAACACACCTTTCGTCTTATCTCTAATGATCTGATCTTCGCAATGATTCTTTTGCACATACTTAGGGATTTTAGGGGTCTTGTCTAAAGCTTCTTCCTCTTCATTCTACACTTCTTGTTCACAAAATATCTCTTCCACTTCTCTACAGTAAGGTTCATCTAACACATATCCATCTACTGTAATAGAATTTTGCAAGTTTTCATCAACTTTGACGTTTTCACTTTCAACTATCTTTCTCAATCTTTTGTTGTAACATATTTAAGCATTGGTTCTAATAGAATATCCAAGGAAGATATCTTCATCAGACCTTGCATCAAACTTTCCTACGTTATATTCTTCTCTTTTAATATAACATTTTCTTCCAAACACTCTAAAGTACTTCATAGTAGAAATCCTTCCATACCATAACTCATAAGGAGTCTTTTTGTTGTTATCTTTAGCTTGAACTTAGTTAAGTATGTAAACAACAATATGAATAGCTTCTCTCTAGTAGACTTGCAGTATATTTTCCTCTTTCATCATAGTCCTTGCAACTCTTCTTGAATAGTTCTACTTTTCCTTTCAACAACTCCATTCTGTTGAGGAGTTCTAAGGGCAGACAAATGCCTCTTTATTCCATGAAATTTACAAAACATGTTAAACTCATCGAAGGTGAATTCACCACCTTTATTAGACCTCAAGAATTTTTTATTTTCAAATCCATTTCATTCTACATCATAGCTCTAAATGCCTTGAATTTATCTAATGCATTAGATTTCTCTCTAAGAAAAGTAACCCATGTCATTCTAGAGTAATCATCAATCAAAAGCATAAAGTACCTGTCACCTTGTAGAATTCTCACCCTTGTAGGACCACAAAGATCTATATGCACGAATTCCAACAATCGGGTAGTGAATTGTTCCTTTCCCTTAAAGCTACTCCTTGTTTATTTTCCAAATTCATAACTCTCACAAACAACATTGATAAGTTTTGTGATTCTAGGTAAATCTCTCATAGCATGAACCAGACTAATTCTTTCCAAACTATCAAAATTCATGTGACACATCTTCCACTACCATAACCAACTATCATTAATCTATGACATAAAGCAATGACCATCAACACCCTTAAGCTAATATATATTTCCATCTGTTCTCTTACCAATAGTAATCACAATTTTGGACCCTTTCCGGATCTCAAATGCTTTATCCTTAAACACAAGATTATACCCTTTTCTACACATTTGTCTGACACTCAATAGATTATGTCTTAAGCCCTTAACATAGTGTAGACATAAAAAATATACAAATTGATATCGCACACTCGATCCCGATCTACTAACATCGCCTCATCCTGAATTATCCCTCTATCTAACCATTTAATCGAATAAGCCTTATTTGATTAAATTCTTCATAATTCCCCTTTTAATTAAATAAATCCATCGATTTAATTAAACCATTGTCTCTGTGTATTAGCTAGGTCACTTCATCTCCCTATCTTTGATTTAATTAAATAATCCATATTATTTGATTAAATCTCTAAAGTTCATCTAATTAAATTAAATAAATCAAACATTTATCTAATTTAATCTAACATCACCCCCTTTGGTTAAATAAATCAAAAATATTTATTTAACTAAGTCTAAATCATTCTCTACTCATTTTGAGTTATTTAAATCCTAAACTCTAAGCCAAAATGGTCAAATCAACTAACATCATTTAAATTAATCAAATCATGATTAATGCTAATCCTAATCACTCCAATCCTCTAGATTTTGCATCTTGCACAATTAAATCATTTATTTGATTTAATAATTATCTATTTACTTTCAAAATGGCATCAAAAAGGGAATATTCCTCCAAGTTTAAAATCTCCCCCCAAATAGACTTGTCCATCCAACAAAGCATTTAAATCTCTTACATTGTCTCTTACATGTCTCCCACTTGGCATTTAACTCATCTTTCATCCCCCCTAAACATGTCATCTCATCAAATTCAAATTTCAAACTTGCACATGGATCAAAATGTGCTCAACCTTCATCCTATCAAATGTTGACAAGTGGCACCTTGCCATTGGTTGAATGTTAGTCCCACATTGCTCAAATTTGGACATTCATCCATCTTGACATTCTATAAATAAAGAGTTCATATCCTCATTTGATCATCCACAAATTATGCAAAGTTATTATGCTAAAATATTTAGCCATTTCCATCCATCAATCTTGAGTTCTTAGCTAGGTTTTTGCAGATTTTGGCTTGGAGCTCTCATTCTTCACCATCAAAGTGGATCAATCTCCATCAACATATCAAGCTTGCATCTTAGGAATTTGGAAAGGGCCAATCTTCACATCAAATTGGCACCAATTCCCCCATGGGAACATGAGTTTGCACATTTAAATTAGGATTGAATCTATATTTCTTTGTTTCATTGCGTTCTTTGTTGTTTTCTTTCCTAATTCAAAGTTGTAAATGGATTTCATGGGGAATCCTTGTTTTAGCTTGCAATCTCTTGTTTAACTTGTTTATTCATGTTTTTTTTTAGGTACTAGGACTGGGGTTCTCACACATAGTAAACATTTTTTAATATTATGCTTTCCATCAAAATTGATCGAACTTATTCCAGAAATCTTAGCTCCTAAATCATCTCCAAGTTTAACTAATCCTCCATCATACTTTTCAAATTTAACGAACTTACTTTTTTCTCCATCCATATGATTAGAGTAGCCACTATCAACAACCTAGTAATTCTTATCTTCTTTGACATGAAAATAAGATACCAAAGTACCTTCAACCTTATCCTTCATCTCTAGAACAATTTCTTTCACACAACTTTCAAGGTTAGTAGAACCAGATTCTTCTTTTATAGCCAAAAACTTACATTCATTATCATAAAAATATCCATGATCAAATTCATCATCATAAATACCAACATCTTCTTTCACAAGTTAAGATTTCTTAATCATCTTTCGTTTATTTTCCTTGTTCTTATTGTTTAAAGCTCTTTTCAGACATCTAGAAGCATAATGACCTATCTCACGACAGCTAAAACATTTGAAAGGTAATTTAATTTTGTACTTACCAGTGCCCTTTTCATCCTTCTCACAATGTTAGCTTCCAAATCATCAGGATTTTCATCACTTGAATATTCAACCCTCTCTAGTTTACTAGCCTTGAAAGCAATCTCTACTTTTGTACTTTTCTTCAGTTTTCTCATCTCAAATGTAGTAAGAGTACCAATCAACTAATCTTGGAAATAATTATCAAAATCAATTTTTTCCTCAATAGAAAATACCTTTTCACTAAAGCAATTTGGAAGAGATCAGATAAATTTCTTCACCACCTTAGATTCTTTAACTATTGCACCAAGACCTCCTATATTACTTATCAATTCATCAACTCTCTAAATGTGGCCTTTTATTGTTTCATCTTCAGACATATGCATCATTTCAAACTTCACCTTCAAGCTTTGCAATTTTTTTTGCTTGACCTTCAAATCTCCTTCAT
The DNA here is from genome assembly GCA_007258455.2 of Sequoia sempervirens. NCBI lineage: Eukaryota > Viridiplantae > Streptophyta > Pinopsida > Cupressales > Cupressaceae > Sequoia > Sequoia sempervirens. The sequence continues at coordinate 583,285,762 of VDFB02105785.1, forward strand.
GAATGCTTTCTAGTTTATCCCAAAAAATTTTAGTAGTCTTCAAACTTATAACATTAACTAATTCAATATTTGAAAGACTATTCACAATAATGTACCTTGCCCTAGCATTGATCTCATGTGCCTTGATTTCTGCACTTGTACTCAAACCATTCAGAGGTGGTGTGTATGTATTCTGATAAACCTTCTCAATCTCATATCCTTGAGCACACAAATAGCCTTCCATATTTTTTTTCCAGAATGAATAATTAGAGCCATCAAATATATGATATTCCAAAGGAATCTTGTTCGCCATCTCGGATCTACCTCAATCAGTTAAGCTCTTCTTTAAGGAACCAAGCTTCGATACCAATTGTTGAAATGAAAAAGAAAATTGAAATGGGGGGTGAATTAGTTGTAGCGAATTAAACCTTAAAAAACCCTCAACAATAATTAGATCCACAAAAATTCATTGTCATTATTCTGTTAGATTGATTAAACATGAAATGTAGATGATAGAAACTAAAATCACAACACCATACACATGATAAAACCAAATTTACATGGAAAAGCTAATGAGGGAAAAACCATGATGAGGATTAGTTCACAATATAAGTAATAGAAAAATCGGTACAAAGGGGCTCACGACCATAATAGGACACACTATCCAAAAAGGCTCATAGCCAAGGCTCACAACCATAGAAATAATACAAGAAGATAGAAGAAGAATGTTACACAAAGAAAACATTTCTCAATGCGACAAGGAGTCCACCACAATTGCTTGCAAACTTTCACAATCTCACATGAAAGACATTAGATACCTTCAACTCACTACCTTCAAGAACCCTAACATGAAATTCACACTACTTTGCTCAATTTTGCATCACACACATCACTTGAAACAATCTCACATCTATCTTTCTTCTTGATATTACATACTCCTCTCTTGCATCAATATGTCATAGATATTTATATCAAGTTCTATCTCAAAAACTTTCTCCAATGTTGGCCACTAGCCATTATACATTCAAATTCAAAATAAGTCGGCACCTAAACATTCCCACAATGGATAGGAATGAAAGGTGACCTATATAAATCCTTAATTAGGAACCAAATAGATCCCAACATACTTCAACATGCTTCTACAAGCCTTGCATGTAGTGTTAAGCACAAGGTCAACCAACACCCATGCAAAACACCATAGACATTAAGTACACACTTCCTTAGATTAAGTTGAAAGTTTTAGACAACATAATTCACTTGAAATAAATCTAGAATAATCCATGAACCACTTAAGATTCATCAAACACTTCATCCAAGCTCGCATCAACAAATACTTTAACTCAAGACAACTGCTAACCCTGGATATCATACTAATAAATGAAACTCTCACTGTACTACTCCAAATCAAGTAAGAACTTGAACACAAAAATATAAACGCATTATAAACAACTACCCAAATCTGAATGATCTGAAGCCAAATAGTAGAGAAATGCGGAGAAAATACATTTCTCCTAGACCACAGAAAACATCACTGAACAACTGGTTCACACATTGGTGAAAATATCTCACACTGTACAACGATGTAGAAACCCAAATTATCAATATATAAACCTCTGTCAACCTTGAATAACCTGTAAGATCCACACAAGCATAGCATCAACATCGAAAGAATGCATAGCACAATACCGAAGCGTACTATGAACATTTGCACAACATTGCTTATTATATTTATCAAATTTTCTCAAAAGCACCTGGAAATCTCAGCTCATTACTTCATTCCAACTCATCTTCAGGCTCTGCAACAAAAGAATAACTCCATGTGCTCACAATACTTCCTCAAGGTATCAACTATACATGCACAACCTATTTTCCTTTTTTCCATAAATTTCTCAATGTCCTCAACATATTCATCGCATATTTCACATCAATGACAACACCAGTCAATAGACTTCATGTTGATATCAATGAAAACAACATCATTCTTGAAATAGTTATCCACCTTCTGCATATGACGAATAAGGTTGGGATGCAGATGACCTGCTATAGGTTGACTCACATGTGCCATACTAGTCTTCTCTTTTTTATTGCATGTGCATAATGCGATCCCTCGTATTGTGTTTCTTGGTGTGTCTTTACATGTTTTTGAGCCTACTTTGGATGACCCTTGTCACTCTGTTGGTGCAACAATACAAAGGAAGTGAATCTATTGTGACATTCTTCTATTTGTATCTAGATTCTTCTGTATACACCTAAAATTGGTCAGGATAATTAATTAATTAAATATAAGCTATTTAATTAATAAGCCTCTTATTTCATCTACTTATAAATAAATTCTAAATTTATGTATATAGTTCACATTTTCTAATTCTTCTTATCTTAAATCACATTCTTCTAATCTTAATTAAATAAAAAAAAGTCAATAGTTTGTTTTATTTAATCATCTATCTTCTTACTAAATTTAAATTCCAAATTTGAATTTAGTCACATGTCTCCAACTTTTCCTCTTGCCACCTCATCAAGTGTCTCATGAATTTAAATATCCTTAATATTTAAATTGGAATTATCCTCAACAAACTTTGAAACAACCTTGGACACTTGGCTCTGTAAGGAAAGCTAGATGCGGAAGCAACTCTCCTAACGTCAAAACCTCAGGGAAGAATGCATAGATACCTTTTTAATTTTACAATTACAATCCAAATAAGATTGCACTAGAAAGAGATTACTGAAATAGAGAAATAGACAAACACATATGAACACCAGATATATGTGGCAAAACCCTTATGGGAGAAAAACTCACCACACCAAGAGAAGTCACTTTGTATTACAGTAATAAAGATTACAAACAAAGTTCTGACTTATCTTTCTGATGTCAGTTTACAGCAGCATTCACCATGAAAAACCTTGTTACAAAACATTCACGTTACAGTCTTTACAGAATAGAATTCATCCACTGATCATACAACCACACAAAAATCCATCGATCCATCAAACTAGACATCATCTGCTACTCCAGACTATATTCATGTCGCCCCTGTCTGTCAAGCTTCCTCTCAGAACTACCACAACGAATTTTCTTCCAACGGTTCCCATTCGGCTTCTTTGATTGGTCAACTACAAGCCACATAGGATAGTCTTCACAAGGTCAAAAGGCTTCAACTGTGTTGGCATGTCGGTGAGACACTAACCGTGTCTCCTTGATGCCACAAGACTTAACTATTGATGTCGCCAAGAGTTGTTTCCATCGGCAAGAGGTTCCACCGAGCTTACAACTTGTATCAACCTCAGCATGCATATCGGTGAGACTATCGCTTTTGCTAGGACATCCCACCGAAGTCTCAAGTTATACCGAGCACCAAATAATAGTCAGAAGGACTTATCACATTCACAGAGAGTTCATACCGAGTTCTTAAGTCATACCGACAATAGACTTCTTCATTGTTGAGAAACACATCCATCGTTGAGACTTTACTCTGAAGACTATAAGTTCTTACCGAGTTCTCCAAGTTACCCTGAGACCACTAGTCACCAGGAGTCATACCAAGAATAAACTACAACATCGACGAGACATAAACACATTGCCCAGACTTCATACCAGAACATTCATGTTACCCTGATGAACACTGTCGGTGAGACATTCCTACCAGTAAGACTTCTTACTGAACACCCAAGATTCTCCCCGAAGGCTTCAATAGAAACGTTGTTGGCGAGACTTTAGCTTTCGCCGGGACTTCACACCGAAGTAAGCCTTTCAGCCAAGGGTTTCCCCGATATATGATATGAATGGCTTGTCGTCCAGAGATATCCACTCGGTAGGAGATCATACCGAACACAACATGTCATAGCGATAGGACCATTCGGTGAAACTGAAGCAAGGCCACAGCGACCTGAACTATTCAACAAGATTCAAACTGCTAGTCGGCCAGACACAAAATATGTCACACCGACTTGGCCCTTTCAAAGGTTTCAGCCTGTGAGATTGAGGCACATTATTTCCAACAATCTCCCACTTGATGAAGATCACACAGGCACCTCCAGGGCACAATGAACCTAATGAAAATCATGGGCACTAAGGTCCATTGAACTGGCACACCACCTGAACTTGTCTGTGCTGACTGGCTTCATCAATGCATCTGCAACATTCTCCAGAGTATCAAATTTTTCCAAACTGACCTTTCCATCCTCCACCATATCTCGTACAAAGTGGTACTGTACATCTGTATGTTTCGTCTTGGCATGGAAAGTAGGATTCTTTGCCAGACAAATTGCACTTTGACTGTCACAAAAAATAGTTATTTTCCCTGCATCAAAACCAATGTTAGAACACAAAATTTTTAACCAAACTGCTTCTTTACAAGCATGTGTAGCTGCCATGTATTCAGCCTCTGTAGTGGAAAAAGCGACTACAACCTGTCGCTTACTCATCCAACTCACTGCACCACCATTCAACATGAAAGTATATCCACTGGTGGACCTCCTACTATCAATGTTCCCTGCCCAATCAGAATCCACATAGCCTTGAATACTGAGAGTCCTCTTTGATTCAACCAGGTTCCCATGGTAACACAAAGAAAAATCTGAAGTGCCCTTCAAATATCTGAAAACTCTCTTTACAGCATCCCAATGTGTCCTTCCAGGATTAGCCATAAACCGACTAAGTACTCCCACTGCTTGGGCAATGTCTAGCCTTGTACAAACCATTACATACATGAGACTACCAACCGAACTAGCATAGGGTACACTAGTCATGTCCTCCATCTCAGTAGGAGATTTTGGACAATCTTCAACATATAGCTTCATTCCCTGCAAGACTAGAACAATTAGCTGCTTGCAATCATTCATTCAAAATCTCTCTAGAACAGTCTTGGTATACTTACTCTGACTAAGCCAAAGTTTTCTACTATTCCTGTCCCTAGTTATCTCCATCCCCAGAAAGCAATAATAAGAACTTGATCACTTTAAGCTTTGTAATAGACACAATGATCAGATTTTGATCTTACAAATCCCAAAGACAATACAAAAGTATCAAATTTCTGGTACCACATTCTAGGTGATTGCTTTAACCCATACAAAGACTTTTTTAACTTGCAAACTAGTTTTTCTTTACCTTTTTCAATAAAGTGCTCAGACTAGGACATATAGATTTCTTCTTCAAGATCACCATGAAGAAATGTTGTCTTCACATCCATCTGTTCGACCTCTAAGTCATACACTGCTGCAAGTGACAAAAGAAATCTGATAGACGTCAGCTTAGCTACAGGAGAGAAAATCTCCCCATAATCAATTCCCTCTACCTGGGAATAACCCTTCGTAACCAATCTTGCCTTGTACTTTTCCACACTACCATCCAGACCAATCTTCTTTTTAAATACCCATTTGCAGCCAACAACTTTTCTGCCTTTAGGCAAGGTCACCAAACTCCAAGTGTCATTCTTTTCTAATGACGCCGTTTCTTCATTCATGGCTTCCAACCAAGAGTCTAAATCAAACATTTTAAATGCCTCCTTTACAGTCCTAGTCTCATCAGTGCTAGAAATTAAAGTATAGGCACAAGTAGAATCTATGAAAGAGAACCCATACCTATCAGGTTGTTTTCTTTCACAGGTTGACCTCCTTACTTGTTGAGGCTCAGGTTCTTCTTCTTCTTTAGAGCTTTCAGAACTACTTGAGCTCTCCTCAATTTCAGGTACATTTTGAATTTTGAATTCCTCTTTATCTGGTGTAGGAGGAATTCCAAATACATCCTTATTGTTTTATGACTTTGTCTCTGACTGCAGATCCAAGGTAGAAGGTTTCAGCTCATGAAAGATTACACTTCTATTGTATAGAACCTTCTCTGTATTAGGATTCCAAAGCTTGTATCCTTTTATGATAGTAGTATAGCCAATAAAAATACATTTGACAGCCTTGTTCTCCAACTTAGATCTTTTCTCATATGGCACATGAGCATATGCCTCACAGCTAAAAAAATGAATATTTCTTAAAGAGGGCTTCTTACCAGACCACGCTTCCAAAGGTGTTTTCTCAACAAGAGTAGAATTTGGAGAATGATTAATCAAGTAATATGCAGTAGAAACAACCTCAGCCTAGAACTTCTCCTCCAAGCTAGCACTACTCAGCATACTTCGTGCTCTCTCCATCACTGTCCTATTGAACCTTTCTGTAACTCCATTTTGTTGTGGAGTATAAGGTGTAGTATTATGCCTTTTAATCCCATGGTCTTTACAATACCTCTCGAAATCATCAGAACAAAATTCACCACCATTATCAGTCCTTAAGCATTTAATTTTTCTTCCAGTCTAATTTTCTACAAGGCTCTTAAATTCCTTAAACCAACTGAACATTTTTTATTTACTTTTCAAAAAATAAACAAATGTTCTTCTCGAATAATCATCAATCAACAATACATAGTACCTTGACTTAGACAAAGAAGGAACATTCACTAGACCAAAAACATCATAATGAATATAATCTAGCAAACCAGAAGATTTATGAGGAATGGAATAAAATGAAACACGGTGTTGTTTTCCATATATACAGTGTTCACAGAATTCAAATTCAAGGTTACAATCTTCAAGCCCCTCAACCAAGTTTTTGTTCTTCAAGGTTTTTAAACCTTTCTCTCCAATGTGGCCTAGCCTATGATGCTAGAGCATAGTCTTTTCTGCTGGAAGTTTAACTTCCATAGAGTTTACACAATTAGGAACATTTTCCTCTTTTCCTCCATGAGTAGCTTTTTATAACTTTATAGAGACATTGTTATATTGAATAGCATGTGCATCCAGCTTGTACAAGGTACTAATACAAGCACCCCTTGCTAACACCATTGAGCCTCTAGTCATCTTCCAGCCATTTCCAGAGAACATGACTTACACTCCAATATCATTTAGCATACTTACAGAAAGTAAGTTTCGAGCCAGACTTGGTATATGCATTACATTATTGATTCCCTTCACTCTGCCATCAGGGAATTAGATTCTGACTCTTCCACGGCCAATGATTTCCAAAGTTGAACCACTTTCCAAGTACACCTTTCCACCATCGTATTCTTCATACTTTGTGAACTAGTCTCTATGAGATGTCATGTGGAAAGATGCTCCAGAATCAATCAGCCAGACATCATCTGATGCCTGTATAGCCAAGGCTGCAATGAAGGCGTCTCCATCACTATGAGAAGAATCATTGTCAGAAGAATACTTCTTCTTCTTCTCCTCTTTACAATCCTTTTGGACATGACTAGGTTACCCACAGTTCCAACACTTCACCTTGGACTTCTTGCCAGGAGACTTTGATCTCCCCTCTGATTTTGATTTAGATTTCTTGTCCTTCTTTCCTTTCTCTTTTGACCTTCCTCTAATAGCAAGGGCCTCCTTCGCCATCTAAGAAGATTTCCTTCTCATTTCTTCTAATAACAAAGAAGCATCAACATCTTCCATCTTGAAACTGGATGTTGTACTCCCAATAGCCATCACTAGGTGATCCCATGAATCTGGCAAAGAACACAATATCAACATACAATGATCCTCTTCATCAATATTCACACCAACAGATGTTAACTGTGCAATCATCATGTTGAATGCGTTCAAATGATCAACTATAGAACCTCCTTCCTGCATTCTCAAAGTGTACAACTTCTTCCTTAGGAAAAGTTTATTCACCAAGGACTTCCCCTGATAAATAGATGCCAGTCTCTTCCACAAGGAAGATTTAGTCTTCTCTTCATGCACATTGAGAAGAACATAGTCTGCCAAAAAGAACCTTATCATCTCCTTAAAATTTCTATCTACAAGGTCTCAATCTTCTTGATTCATGCCTATAGGTTTCACTCCAGACACAACAATCCAAAGATCACGATCCACTAAGAGATCCTCCATTTTGAGTTTCCGCAAATCAAAATTGCTGCCATTGAACTTCTCTATTTCAATCTTTCCTGATGTGCTTGCCATCTCAATCTGTAATTAGAAATTGAAAAACTTCTACAAGACTCCCACTGAATAGAAATTGACACAAAAAGCCCAACATACCCACAAGGATAACACAACTGGCTAGGCTTTGATACCACTTGTAAGGAAAGCTAGATGCAGAAGCAACTCTCCTAACGTCAAAACCTTAGGGAAGAATGCAGAGATACCTTTTAATTTTACAATTACAGTCCAAATAAGATTGCACTAGAAAGAGATTATTGAAACAGAGAAATAGACAAACACATATGAACACCAGATATACGTGGGAAAACCCTTACAGGAGAAAAACCCACCACACCAATGGAAGTCACTTTGTATTGCAGTAATAGAGATTACAAATAGAGTTCTGACTTATCTTTCTGATGTCAGTTTATAGTAGCATTCACCATGAACAACCTTGTTACAGAACATTCATTTTATAGTCTTTACACAATAGAATTCATCCACTGATCATACAACCACACAACAATCCGTAGATCCATCGAACCAGACATCATCTGCTACTCCAGACTATATTCATGTCATCCCTGTCTGTCGAGCTTCCTCTCAGAACTGCTACAATGAACTGTCTTTCAATGGTTCCCATTCGGCTTCTCTGATTGGTCGACTACAAGCCACATAGGATAGTCCTCACACGGTCAAAAGGCTTCAACTGTGTTGGCATGTCGATGAGACACTAACCGTGTCTCCCCAATGCCACAAGACTTAACTATCGATGTCGTCAAGAGTCATTTCCATTGGAAAGAGGTTACACCGAGCTTACAACTTGTATCGACCTCAGCATGCATATCGGTGAGACTATCGCCTTCACCGGACATCCCACCGAAGTCTCAAGTTACACCGAGCGCCAAATAATAGTCGACAAGACTTATCACATTTGCAAAGTGTTCATATCAAGTTCTCAAGTCATACCAACAATAGACTTCTTCATCGCTGAGACACATGTTCATCATTGAGACTTTACTCCAAAGACTTTAAGTTACATCGAGCACCGAATGGTTGGCAGGACTTACTACTCTCGCTGAGATTTATTATCAAGTTCTCCAAGTTACCCCGAGACCACTATTCGCTAGGAGTCATACCAAGAATAAAATACAACATCAGCAAGACATAAACACATCGCCCAAACTTCATACTAGAACATTCATGTTACCCCGATGAACATTGTCAGTGAGACATTTCTATTGGTAAGACTTCTTACCAAACACCCAAGACTCTCCCCGAAGGCTTAAAAAAAAACGCTGTTGGTGAGACTTTAGCTTTCGTTGGGACTTCACACCGAAGTAAGCCTTTCGGCCAAGGGTCTCGCTGATATATGATATGAATGGCCTGTCGGCCAGAGATCTCCACTCGGTAGGAGATCATACCAAACACAACATTTCATAGCGATAGGACCATTCGGTGAGACTGAAGCAAGGTCACAGCGACCTGAATTGTTCAACAAGATTCAAACTGCTAGTTGGCGAGACACAATAGATGTCACAACAACTTGGCCCTTTTAGAGGTTTCAACCTGTGAGATTGAGGCACATTATTTCCAATAGGCTCTTCCATTTCATTTATTCTCCCTCACACTTGGCAAAGTGTTCTATTAAAGGTAACACTCTCCATGATTCTCTCTAACTTCTTCATCCTCCACCCTTGATCTCTCTAGCTAAAATATTGATTGTTGGTTGCTGCCACATCATAATATGCCTTGGAAAATCTATAAATGTAGCCTCATTCTACAACATTTCATATCCATCTTTGACCAAACTTACTCTGCAAAATTTTCATGAGAGCATTTAGTGTTTGAGCATTTAGAACATTGGAACATTTAGAAATTAACATTTTAGAATCATTTAGTTTAGAATCATGGCTTAGTTATTAGCTACATTTCCATTATCATGGTAGTTTTTATACAACATTTGCATCATAGTATTTAGCATCATTTCCATATCACTTTCATCAATATCATTATCATAGCATCAATCATATAGTTTATCAATCATGTAGGAATAGCTTTCTTGCATTTTACATCATTCCATTCTTCAGGTTGTCATTCCAATGGTCATAAGTTTAGACAAAATCTGAGAGCCATTATGATTTAACGAATCCTTGAAGATAAGAAACAATGGGATGGCTTTAGGGAATTTGTTGTGTTTCAATTCGATTAGTTTTGTTATTTCAATTCTGTAATATAATGTGTTTCATTGATTGTGTGGTTTTATTTCTTATTTACTAACATCAGACGATTCACTCAAGAAATGCTTAGGTCATCTTGGTCTAATTATAGCTAGATGCTTGTGTTAACTTGCAGTATCAAAAATCATGAAAGTAGTACTCAAGTCAACATGGTCTAATTATACCATAGATGCTTGTACTCACTTTCAACATGTACCAGTGTACTTCTTTTCATTGGGGCATCTGAAAAAATCATAAATTTTTTGAATTTTGATTGCGGTAAGATTATTCTTTGAACCAACGCAGCAATTACATTGCTTCAAAGAGGGGCAAAATGTAGACATGCAAAATTAGCATATTGCATTTAATCAAATGCATTCATCAAATAAATCAAGTCTATTTGATTTATCTCTAAGGTCATCCATTTAAATTAAATAAATCAACTTTATTTAATTTGATCCTAACATCACCCTCTTTGATTAAATAAATCAAATCTTTATTTAATTAAATCTAAAATCATCTTCCATCTCCTTTTGATTTAGTTTAATCCTTAAATCTAAGTCAAATCAGTCAAATAACCTAATCCTCTTTTAAATTAACTAAATCAAGATTAAATCTAATCTAATGCATGCCACATTCTCTAGATTTTCCCACTTGCACAAATAAAGGATTTTAATTAATTTATTAAATCCTCATTTTCCCTCAATAGGGCATCTTTGGAGAATATTCCCTCAAGTTTGAATTCAAATCAAGTTGACTTGTCCCTTCTAACATAGCATTAATTCTCCTCTTACATGTCCCCCACTTTGCATTTAAGCCCCTTTTTCTCCTTCCAACAAGCCAAATTTGAAAATTGCAAAGGCCACCTAATGTCATTTATTGGCACATTGACCAAAACTTGCACATCCTCCATCCACTCACATTTGGACAAGTGGATCCTTCCTATTGGTTGAATCTTTGTCCCACATTCACCCATTGTGCATATTTCTCCATCCTATCATTCTATAAATAGGAGGTCTCATTCCTCATTTTAGCATCCACAATCTTCATGCAAAGTTACTCTCTCCTTATTGAGAGCTAATTTTTCCCATTATCATTTGCATGATTGATTTGTCAAGGGTTGGGAAAGGGTCACTTTTCACAACAAAGTGACACCAATCCACTATGGAATAGGTATGCATTTGTGCTTCTTTGATGCTTTCAAATAGTTTATTTGGTCATTTTGTTTGTGAAGTATGGTGCATTATCTCATAGGAACATTTAGTAAATTTGCATGAACTAACATTTTTCATGGAGTTTAGAATGTATGCAAATTTTATTGGTGCTCAAATATGGCGCTAGAGGGAGGGATAAATTTTTTTGTTATAATATCAGATCTTCTTGGTTTGATTCTCTTATTAGGCAATATTGTAGTTACATTTTTTTATCTTTCTGTCTATAACCTCCAAGCTTGGTGCACTTTAGTTACTTTGAGAAACTCATGAATGAACGCTGGAATCACTAATGTAGTGAGGAGACTCTGTCATTTAAAACTTCTGGTTTCCATTCATTAAATGCATCAATAGAAATGTGAGGTCCCTTTTCCTGTTCATAGGAAATATTTGTTTATGTGACATCCTTCGTGAGATTTGGTCACTGCAGATTGAGAGGTCAAGCAAGTTGCAAATCAAATCAGTATGAGATTTTCTGATATAAATTCAATTTGATCTTCTTAATTCATCTGATTGCATTCAAATCTTTTATTGATTGTCATTTCCTATTGATTGCAACATTAATTCATATGTTTGTTCGCATTTATTCTCTGATAACACACAAAAAGTCAACCAAAATGTGTGTTGTTGTCACTGCACTGTTCTAAGCAATTATTATTACTCCCATAAGACCCACAAAGAAATGAGGCCAAATCATCCTTCTCCCGATCATCAAGTTGAATCCAATGTATCCCTTTCTTGCCATCCCCACCATTGGAATTGCTTAGAGATTTTTCAATGCCAGTTATTTGATTTGGAATAGCCACTACAAACTGTTTATGTCTATCACCAACATCACCATCATTCCCATAGTAAGTTGATTTCACTGCTCTGTCAAACTCATCTAGCTACCTTTTAGCAGTGCCAAGGGCTGTTTGCAGCTCCCATTTCAGAACATCAACTGACTCTTCCCCACCCTCTGAAGAAACATCCTGATCCAACTCTGCCATAGTTTTTGCATGAACCCAACGTATGTACACAGATTCTAACTTGTTAGCCAAATCCTACACATCCTCAGCCGCTGAAAAGAAAGGATTTTCCTCCCACCGATCGAAATTCACCATCATAATTACTATATTCTATGACAAATCAAAACCCGTTTCAATGCCAACGATAGTTTACATAGATTTTTCATCAATGCCAATATATTTTTAGCAAATGATAGATGCTTCAAGGCTCTGTAGAAAAGGGTCCTATTAGCGATGTCTCCTATTAGTGGTGTCCATAGGCTACTATCTGTTGGATTTTCCCTACCTTCAACATCTTTTCTTTGTAGAGTACCTCATAAGAGATTAAGTGCTTAGATATTGTCTCCAAGTTTCAGATACGCGGCCCCATAAATGTCTTCTATCTACGTTTAATGAAATTGTGCTTAGTACCATCAGGCATTTTTGGTATTTCACCATCCAAAACTGTCTCTCCCACATTTTGATAACGCTATGACCACTAGAGAAAAATAGGAATAGAGGACGGATGCACTGTAGGAAGTTTCTCATGATGAGATTAAGGTAGAGAATAAGATTAAAACAACGTTGAAAGAGGAAGGCGTAGAGACCAAGTTCTTTTGGGGAAGTACATTATATAAATGACTTGATAAAGGATAACATTTTGATATTATTGTATTGAAGAGTCTACTGGCAAAGGTTGAGAATTCGGCTTTACACCTGACGTTTGTATTTACTCTTCAGATGGATTTTTGGTGTGTCCTTACACCTACCATTTGTGTTGGTTTGAAAATTCCTCATGTGGCATTTATGGTGCAACTTTACACATGCCAAATGCATTTCTTTAAATTTTTTTGAAGATCTTTATCGGTTGTCCTTTATCTACTGATGCTTACTATCTATTGGATTTCTAAACATATAAAGGTGGCTTTTTGCTCGATTTTTATTAGCTTGATTTCTACTTTTCAAATCTTATACGTTCAATAATTTTTTGTTATTGGATCATACATTTGGATCAAAATGTAAAACTTTTAATATTGGCCATCAATTATGTCATAGATATGAAAGCAAATGCAAATGTGAAAATGTATTGACATTTATTCTTAGTTATTTTTATCATAAAAAATTTGTATGCCTTGTTTTTATGGTTGACATATCTTGCGTATATTTTTATCATTTTGCAATGCATGCATAACTTTTATCTATGATATATGTAGGAAAAGCAAGGAAAACAAGGGAAAAAGAGGAAAATCGAGGAAGGAGGGATTTCGTTTGCACAAGGAGCTTGCAAGAGGAGATCTTGGAAGAATCTTGGAGATAAAGAAGAATGAGCATTAAATTTCAAGTTGACAAAGCATTTTTAAATGCTTAAGGCTTCCATTCTATGTTTTAATTTTCTGTTTTAGACTAACTCATTTCTTTTTGGGCTCTAAAATGAGCATTACAAAAGCTTTCAATTTTTCATTGCAAAGGGTTAAAATGAACTTTAGGAAAATTGACTAGATTTCATTTGAGGTTAACAATTGAACAAGAAAACTTTCATATCTCATTTTGGTGCTTTCAAATGAATCAAAATCATTGCTTTGTGGACTTAAAATGAACATGTGCTACTTTGTTTTTGTAATTTCTTACTCAAACTAACACCATTGAAAAAATGTATGCACTTCTCTCGCGCCTCATGACAATCTTGAGAATCAAAACGCTTTTTGGTGGTCTTAGGTTGGGATAAAGTAATTGCCTCCACATTTCAATTTGGGTTTAAAATTGAACAACAAACTTTGCGACTGTGAGTGGAACCTATTGCATGTGTTCTCCCTTTGTTTCTACATGAAGGTTGATCGAGCTATGAACATGTTTACTCGCTTTGTTTATCTTATGGGGCCTACCTTGGGGAAAAAGTACTCACCCAAGGGAATGACTCAACCGGTAACACTCTTAAACCAAGAGTATTTCTAGTCGAGATATAAAAGTGGTTACTGGAACAAAGGCCAGTGTCATGCGGTTGGCTCCGATGAGAAGGGATGAAATGGTCTCTTGCCATGTTGGGTCAACTCCTATGAATGAAAAGTCTGAATTAAAACCCTTGTTGTAGAAAGGCCAAAATACCTCTCTATTTGTTGGTGCAAGAATGATCATTCTGAAGTTGCCCCACACTTTTATGATTTTTAGTAGAAATGGAAAGTATGCCATGAGAGTTTCATTGGTACTGATGCTTGGTTTCCCTAACAAGTGAGTGTCATTGAGGGGAGCCAGGGTCAATCATCTAACCATTCGCTAAAATAAGCGTAGCTGGACTTGTCCAAGTGGGGACTCAACAAATATAGTCTTTCATATCTATAGAATTGTGGTTGTTCTTGGTTACAAAACACTTTGCTTGTTCGAAAAAATTTGGAAACAAACATTTAACATTGTCATCAAAACTTCAAACCCTTTAGGAAGCAAATACAATTGACCAAATTCATGTGTTATTCCTTACCCTTGGGATTTTATCCTTAGACATTTCTAAACACTTGGATTTATATCTCAATTTTCTTACTAAAGTTAACAATAGGTAACCCTTGCCCCAATTTCATCAAAGTTCCATAGGATATACCTTTTGGAAAGAGAAGAAGTTAAGACATTGGACATCTAGTTTGAAAATGTAATCAAGAAGTGTTTGTGGTAAAATAAAATCACTAAGAAAAGATAACAAAATTGGCTCTCACACATGTGTTAGTTCCTCATGATTTCCAAGAAAGTCAAAATTCCAAAGCAAAAGTCCTTGAGAAAAAGTTCAAAATTTAGGAGTCACACTCGAAAGGTTATCAAGAAATAAATTAGAAAGTGCAATCAAAAGCAACATATCAAGATAAACAAAAAATTCAGAAGGTTTTATAGACTCATTCCTTTCAACAACCTAGAAATGTATGCTCAGTTTCAACCACTTCTTGGTTAAAAGGTCCTTAGAAGTATTGCATGTTCTTCAATACCGAGGTCTAGTAAAAAAGTGTCTTTTTAGCTACATCTTAGGATCAAAATCAAACCTTCATCCATCTTTGAAACATCAAAACCAAAATCATCTCATCATCAACTCTTTGAAAATCTTGGAAAAATATTTCATGTTAAACTTTGGGAAAATCATTTGAAACCAATCCAAAATCATCTTGTTTGATTGAATGTGTGTAGATGCATCCTTCTCCACATATTTGATCAAATTATCAAACCTTGTGAACAAATTCATCCCTTGATAACATCCAACATCTTGGGATTTAGGATTTCATTATCAAAACAATCAAAATCATCTTGTTTGGATAGGAGTGTTTAGATGAATCCTTCTTCTCACACCTAGACAAATTAGCATCTTGTGAATGATTTAACTCTAGGAATGTAACATCCAACCTCTTAGATTTTATGATTCCATCAATATCCAAATCCAAAACAAATCAATACCAAATCAAGTCCTAAAGTTTAACATACCCTTCAAGATTTTCTTAAGAGTTCCAATCATCCATCAAACATCCATCTTACATCCATATCATTATCACCCTTTGATCCTTAAATCATCCTAATTTTTCTCTTTTGTACCTAAAGTTAGATAAATCCAAAGAATTAAAGAATTCACCTTCCACATTCTTGAAGATTGATCCCTATTTTATGGTGCAAACTAGATCACAACATAAGAGGAACATGGAAGCCAACAAAGAAACATCTGTACTTTGAGTGAATTAAGTCAAACCGCTCCCAAAATGAATCCCATTGGGTCTAGCAGTCTCACAATTAACCTTCCTCCATTTTCGCAAGACCATCAAGAGGAAGGTTTCCAAGTGGAGGATCTTACCAATAATCCCTTTGGAATGTCACATGAAGAAATCACTAAAATAATTCAAAATATGAAGAATCATAAGATTATCAACATCATGATGAGAATCAATCCCTCATTATACATGCTCGAATTAGCAAAGCAAGTGGCTAAACTCCCCTTCGATTTCGATGTGAGCACTATTGTGGAACCATCTTTTGGAGTCATGCCTCCAATCTCATCTACCATTCCCATTTCATCTACCCCATCATTTCAAAGCATCACTCAAAAAATCCCATCAGTCACATCATCCTTTGCTCCAACGCAACCCATTGTTACCAAAGGAAATACATTTCTCAATGCATTGTAAACACCCTCTCGTAAACAATCAAGATTTGGATGCAAACACCATCTTGGGACAAACCGTACCCCAAAATCCATTACATACATATGTCCCTCTCACCTTTCATGATCCAAATGACCCATCATCATCATCATTTCGCACAACACCACAAAGCTCTCTCCCCATAACCTCGCAAGGAGAGGGTTACATGTTCGAACCAGGGGGAATTTTTGACACTACACCATTTCCTCAAGAGATCACATCTCTCACATTTTCACCACTTCCACCATTTCCATCATCATCCACACCACTTCTTGGCTTAGGGCTTCCTCGTTTACCAAATATCAATCAAAATCAAACCAACATCCCGAACATCAATCAAGACATCATGCTAAACTCTCAAAACTTGTCATCAACATCACAACAACAAATGGAAACCACCCCGATAACACATACCACCCCCCTAACATCTCAAAACATGGTCTCTCAAGGACCAACCACATCAATCACACCATGTACCAATCAAATCCCAATCACCAACACGATAATGCCTCTCACCACCACAACAAGCGCCATTGCAAATCCACCACCACGAAGCTCCCATACATCAAGCCAATATAGTATGGCATTGCAAGATGATTATCAAAAGGAATTCCTACAAATACAAAAACAACAAGCCACGTAATTAGTTGCTCAACAAGCCATGCAACTAGCTACTTAGCAAGCCGCGCAAGTCGCACAAGCTGCTCAAGCTACCCAAGTCACAGAACAAGCGCAACAAGTTGCACAAGCCCAAGCCTTATTGCAACAACAACAACAACAACAACAAGCAACTCAAGCAACTCAAGCTGCACAAGCTACAAAAGCACAAGCACAAGCTCAAGTGCATGCTCAAGCCAAAGCCCAATATCAAGCACAACAAGCACAAGCACAAGCGCAATATCTTGCACAACAACATGCAACACAACAACAAGCATATCAAGAACAATAGGAAGTAACCCAATTAGTAGCTCAACAACAAGCACTAATAGCACAACAACAACAGGACCAACAACAAGCGTTGTTGGTACAACAACAATTACAAGCATACTTGGCTCAACAAGATATGCAAACATCATCCATCAACATACCAACCAATTCACCCATCCCACCGAGAATCAAACCACCTCAGAACACTTTCATCCCACCCCCTGATCTGCAAAACAATGTGAAAACACAAATAAGGTTGCTCTCGCAATAGGTGCTTGATCTTCAATCAGGGCGAACCACGAAAACACCTAGTAACTTGTGTCCTTATATGTTCAACAAAAGCCTTGTAATGAAACCATTCCCAAAAGGATTTGAGATCCCAAAATTTGACAAATACCGTAGGACGGGAAACCCTGAAGATCACATCAGGGAATTCCAGGTTCATTGCATGGAAGTCGCGTATGATGATACCTATCTGATGTAGCTATTTATTAGGAGTTTGGCTAGCCACGCCATGGAATGGTTTTCTCGTCTACCTACAGGCATCAAAATTTTCCAGGAAATCATAGACACATTCATCAAAAACTACGCATGCAATATCACCATGGATGTTAGTCTAGAGGAACTCTTAGCTCTGAAACAAGGGAAGAATGAATCATTTGCTTCATTTCTACAATGATGGTGATCCAAGGCCAATTAGAGAAAATGGGTCATGCCTGAGGAACAACAAGTGTGCACTATCATATCCAACCTTGGCGGCCTCTTGGCATTCCATCTCAAAGTCTAAGGGATCACCACATATGACCAGTTGATTTCAAAGGCTCTCAACATCGAACAAGCCCTTATGACACAACCTAGAGGATCAACTTCATATATTGAACAACAAAAGAATCTCCCACCCACCAATTACAATGAAAAACCTCGCACATGGGAAAGAAACAAAAATATTACCAACGATGGTGTTGTTGATGCAAAAGTTGTCATCAGTGCCCCTCAGTAAAACACACCCACACCACAACAACATATCCAAAACCATCATCAAAACAACCATCAAGAAAACACAACACAAAAACAAAACAATCAAGTGATCAATAGCGTCAATGATCGAAGGGGACCACCCCAGTGAAAAATGAATTCCATCAAGTGAAAGTACACCACCCTTGGGAAACCACTCGAGGTCATCATGAAGAAACTAATAAACAAAAACCTCATCAAGGCTCCCACCTATGAGAACTATCAAGAACCAGATGTTAAACCTCCTTGGTACAATGAAAATCAGCTCTGTGACTTCCACAAAATCAAAGGGCACACCACTAACAATTGTATGAGGTTAAAGAACATAGTCCAAGACCTCATTGATCAAAGAATCATAAATGTGGAACAACCAACAGGAAATCAGAATCTTAAAATATACATGAATATGATGCCTAACCATAACAATAAAGGGAACAATAACACTGATAAGGGGAAAGGAACCTTCCAAAATGTGAATCATATGTACGACTATGTCATTGCATCCCTAGATGACTACTGTGCTACTATCACCATCAAAGGATCCCACGTCGATTGTGGAGTCATCACAAGAGGCAACAAAGTTACCATCGCAGGGTCATCTCAGCCAAATAGAGCACCCACACCCAACCCCATATCTATTCCCAATGGTTACAATGTCCTTGATTAGCTAAAAAGAACCCCAACACAAATCTCCATCACAGAGTTATTAAAAATCTCATTCGCCCACAAGAAAATCCTTGAGGAAGCATTGGCTTCATCCACTGTCCCCGCAAATATGGATGCGAAACAATTCCAAGCTATGGTCGGAAACATCATCACTCCAAACCTCCTTACGTTCTTTGATCAGGACTTTCCCACTCAACCATCTCACAACTGTGCACTCCATTTAGAGGTCCTAGTGCATAAAAATAAAGTCAAGTGAGTCTTGGTGGATGGAGGTGCAAGCTTGAATATTTGTTCCCTCAAGCTCATTAAGAACCTAAAAATTTCATAGGATTCCATCGACAAAGGAAAAGGTATTACAATTAGAGTGTATGATGATCAAGAAAGAGTGTCCCAAGGCACAATCCAAATCCCTATTCAAGTGGGGCCAGCTATCATGGAAACTACCTATTAGGTCCTGGATCTCGACTTGCCTTATAACATTCTCCTAGGATGTCCATGGATCCATGCAATGCAAGCAGTAGCATCAACCTTCCATCAATGTGTCAAATTCACATATGAAGGACAAGAGGTCACCATCCATGGAGATCCTGAACCATTCTCTTACTGCAAGAACCTTGAGGAAAAATACTACAAAATCCCTCAAGTGCCCAAAAATGATGAAGGCCCATCAACACCGTACATTGATCCAGCCACTTTCACTTCCACTTCTGTGATAGAGACACCTACAACTCCTCCTATCCCCACCATCTTTGATATCAAAGTCATCATCCAAGATAATGGTTTCAGAAACTATACGATTCCCAAAAAAAAATTTGTGGTAGGAGAGTTACCACAATCTCCCAAATCACGAGGACGTCTGCAATCAAATGAAGCCTCCACATCCAAAACATCCCCTAAAGAATATCCCAACTTTAGAAATTGGGGAGATCTCAGCTGAGAATTCATAGAGGAGGACCCATCTCATCTCCTATACCAAGATAATAGAACAACAACTAATCTACCAATGGATAATAGAAGCAAAGGTTTGCAAATGATGCTCGCAATGGGCTATGAAAGAAACTAGAGACTTGGGAAAAATGACAATGAGCTTCTAATACCCATCATTCTAGAGACATGCATGAGAAATATTGGCCTTGGATTTACCCCTCTGAGTATAACCATACGTGGCTGAAGTCCTCCAGTTAGAAAGGTCAATAATCCTCCTCAGCAATCCACAAGCAAGCTTCACTTACCCGTATCTACAGTTCGAGTCATAGACAACTAGACATTTGACATAACTGGTTTTTGTAGTAGTACTGATGATGAGGATCCCATAACCAACCTACCCATGCTATACGAGGATACCACCCTTCTCATGATTAGCACCTTATCCTTTGAGTCAGACCATCAAAAGCATGAAATCCGCCTAGTTTACCCCCAACTCACCGATTATGACCAACGAGGACCACCAATTCTTGACACATTCAAAAATGATGAGGTGCTCTTAGAATTCATGGGACTATGGGATAATATTCCATGTGGGGATCATAAATCAGGATTTATCATTGAGCTAGATACGCATGCATATTATGGGGAAATGATTGAATCCCTTAGTCGCAAAAGTGAAAAACTGAGAATAATCTCTAGGTCCTTGAGTGAAAACCACACTGTGGTACTCTCTGACCTAAAAAAAGTAAAAAGAAAGGATGCATCCAACAATGAAAACCTCTCTGAGGCACCTGAGGATGGGGGATTCAATCTTCCTTTCAAAGCTCTTCATCAGGAAAAATTAGTGGTCCTAGCAGAAAAATGCAATCCAGTTAATCTAGGAATAGAGGAGACCCCACACATCACATTCTATGTGGAGTCATTACTGTCAAAGGAATAAGAGCTCCTAATAGCCTTCTTGAGAGAAAGACAAGTTAATTTTGCATGGAGCTATGCAAACATGCTAGGGTTGAATCCAAAAATTGTAGTTCATCACCTAGCAATATACTTTGAAGCAAAGCTCGTTAGACAAAAGCTCAGGAAAATGCACCCTCAAATCACCCTGCTAGTCAAAATGGAACTAAAGAAGCTATTGGACACATGATTCATTGGACCAATAGACTATCCAGAATGGGTGTCAAATCTGGTGCCTTTCTCAAAACCTCATGGGGGCATCAAAATCTACACAGATTTCAGGGACTTAAACAAAGCATGTCCAAAAGATGATTTCCTATTGTCCAACATTGACATGATTGTGGACATGACAGCAAGACACAAAATTCTCTCCCTGATGGACAATTTCTCAAGATACAACCAGATATTGATTGCTAAAGAATACCAACACAAAATGGCCTTCACTTGTCCATGGGGGACTTATTGCAGGAATATGATGCCATTCAACTTGAAGAATGTAGGAGCAACATACCAAAGAGCCATGATGTTAATCTTCCATGACATGATCCATAAAACTGTCAAAGATTATGTTGATGACATACTAGCCAAATCCTGAAAGAGGAAGGATCACATAGCAACCTTAAGTGCCATTTTTGACAGACTAGAGGAATACAAGGTCCAATTAAATCCAAAGAAGTGCGTCTTCAACATACAATCAGGAAAGTTGCTAGGATACATAGTGTCAATGAGAGGTATTGTGGTAGACCTTGCCAAGGTAAAAGCAATCCTTGAGATGGAGGCACCCAAAACATTGAAATAATTAAGAGGTCTCCAAGGTAGGCTTCAGTCCATCCGAAGATTCATAGCATAGCTGGTAGATAAACATAATCCATACTCTCACCTACTTCACAAGTGAGTAGCGTACAAGTGGGATAACAAGTGTGAATAAGCCTTAAATAAGATCAAAGAATATTTTCTTACACCACCGGTCCTCATGCCACCAATCCCAAGAAAGCCATTAATTCTCTATGTTTCAACAATAGCAGTAGCCCTCGGTCCTCTTCTAGCTCAGCATGATGAAAATGGGATAGAAAGGGCCATCTACTATATCAACAAGACAATGGTGGGTCATGAGTTAAACTACTCATTCATCAAAAAAGCATGTCTAGTAGTAGTGTTTGCTTCAAAAAAATTTAGACATTACATGCTGGCATACAAAATCAAACTCATCGCCAAAATTGACCCCCTCAAGTACTTATTGTCAAAGGCAATGCTCACAAGAAGGATGGCTAAATGGGTCATGATACTATCAAAGTATGACATTGAATATGTGGAGTGAAAAGAAATTAAAGGCCAAGTCATCACAGATCAGCTTGCAGAAGCACCAATCTATTCAGAGAATCCCCTCATCTCAGAGTTTCCAAACAAATCCATCTTCAATATCAATGTAGCCGACCACTGGAAACTTTACTTTGATGGCTCATACACACAACATGGATAAGGAGTCGGTGTCTTTTTAATCATCCCACAGGGGGACTACATACATAGATCGTATAAATTGGCATTCCCCTGCACCAACAACATTACAGAATATGAGGCTTTAACCATAGGTATCAGAATAGCAGTGCAGTGGCACATCATGGCCCTCAAAGTATATGGAGACTCCCAACTGATAATAAATCAAGTGAATGGTGAATACCAAACTAAGGATGATAAACTAACTCCATACAAAAAGATGGTAGAAAGCCTCAAAGAATCATTCATTGATATCACATTTGAGCAGATACCTAGAGCCAACAATAGAGCTGCAGACACCATGGAAATGATTGGATCCCTATTGGACATCTCTCACAATGTTCCAAAATATGAATTCTTGGTAGAAAAACTTCTTGTTCCTGCATTCAAGGTACTAGAGTCAGAATTCGTGTACAAAATTGTTGGTCCTAGTGATCCCTGGTACCATGACATTTATACCTACTTGCGAATAGGTGTCCTACCTGCTGACTTACCCTCAACCTTAAAAAGAACCTTTGTCAAGAAAGCATCCTGATTTGTCATCCTAGGAAACACCCTTTACTGTAGGAGCATAGAAGGAACCTTATTACGCTGTTTAAATGCTAAGGAGGCATTAACCACTTTAATTAAGGTGCATAACGACATCTGTGGTTCACACTCGAGTGGAATGACCCTAGCCAAGAAATTGCTAAGGATGGGGTATTAATGGCCTACAATGGAAAGAGAAGCACATGAATACGTCAAAAGGTGGCTACAATGTCAGCAACATGGGGACCTCATCCATGCTCCAACTCAAGAACTTCATCCCATCATCACACCATGGCCCTTTTCGTAGTGGGGACTTGATCTCATTGGAAAAATCACTCCCACTTCATCTAATGGCCACAAGTTCATCATAACCGCAACTGAGTACTTTACCAAGTGGGTCGAAGCCATACCCATGACATATATAATAGGGAAGCAGTTATCAAAGTTCATCCTGAACTATCTCATATTCTGACACAGTGTTCCCCAAGCTATTATCTCAAATAATGGATCACCATTCAAGAATCAGGATGTTCGTGAGCTTTGCGAAAAATTCAAAATCCAACATCGCTTCTCCACCCCATATTATCCCCAAGGTAATGGCCAAGCAGAAGCCACAAATAAAACCATTTTGAAAATCCTTAAGAAAAGAGTGAACGACACAGGTCATGATTGGTATCTGCAGCTCAATCCTACCCTTTGGACCTATCAAACTAGCATTTACACACCCATTGGTGCCACCCCATTTTCCTTAGTCTACGGATCAAAATCCATACTACCCATTGAGATTGAGATCCTGTTACTAAGAATATCATTGTAAAACCTCATCACAGATGAAGAGTACCAAGTATCAAGACTGAATGAGTTGGATCTACTGGATGAGTGGCGTATAGATGCTTTAAATCATTTGTAAGTCTATCAAAACAGACTCAAGAGGATCTATAACAAGAAAATTAGAAGCAAGACTTTCCAAGTTGGAGAACTACTACTAAAAGAAAATCAAGAGAACGTCCCAAATTCAAATAGTAAAGGAAAATTTGAACCCAATTGGTTGGGTCCATTTGTTATCACAACAAGCTATAAGTCAGGAGCATATCAATTATCAACACTTGAAGGGGAACCTTTGCAAGAGCCCATGAACAACTCATCTCAAAAAGTTTCATGCCTAATCTTTCAAGGTATAGAACTAAAAATCCAAAAAAATAGAAAATGTCCTAAAAAAATAGTTACCTTGGCAAAAACTTGGAAAACAGGCATCTTGGTGACAACAAAAAAATCAAAAAGAAAAAAAATCCCAAAAAAATAGAAAAAGGATCAAAAACAGTAAAGAGAAAATCATCCTCTAGTGAAAACCACCTCGGTGGCACTTTGGACAAGTACCTTGGTGAAAACCTAGCAAACAAGCACCTTGTGTAAATAAGCACTTTCCATCCACCAGGATCTTCATGGCTCATTCTACATCATCCATCCATTATGTTTCCATCATCCATCGCATTCAAATCTCCATCCATCACCCATCCATTTGACATCTGCATCATAGCTTGGTCCTGTGTTCGTATCATGATCCCTCCTAGTACTACTCAGCCCATCCTCAAGGTTAGTTTGCCCTGCCTTTATTGAAGTAGTCTATTACATCACACTGGGGGCATGTTCTCATTAGATCGAATTCGTGTATATTCTTGAAGTCCTAAAATTAGAAAATCCAAAAACATTCGAAAATCAAAAAATCTAAAAACATTCATAAAACCAAAAAATTCAAAAACATTTGAAACATATCAAAATCCCAAAAACAAGTCAAAAAAAGTCAAAAATTCAAAAAATAGAGTCTTCTTGTCGAACTAGAGGTCTCTGAGCCTTGAACATAGGCAAGGTTGATCTTTGATCATCCCCCAAGACACTTAGGTCAGTCCTTTAGGAGTTTGTCATAATAAACTGACATTTCATCATGTATATCCTCATCTATAAATTGGTCAAGTTGTCAATCAAACTACATGGTCTCTGCATGTATAACGTAGGCAAGGCTAATCTGTTGATCAACCCCCGAGGCCCCTAGGATAGGTCTTTAGGTTAGTCTCTTGGTGAAAATCTCAGAAAACCCCAAAACATTTGAAAATAAAAAATCCAAACATTTATAAAATCTCAAAAAATACCAAAAATAGCCTCAAAACATTTTGAAACTCCAAAAACATCCAAATATTTGAAAAAAATCCATCTGTCTCATCTCACTTTCACCTGCAATAACATTACTCATAATAAACGATCGTCATCCTCAACCTTTGGTGAAACAATCAGAAACAAGTCTAGCAGGTGAAAAGTAAAAACTCAAAATGTCAAGTCTTAGGTTTAAGTCAGTACGTAAATAAGTTGGTCAACTCTTTGTGTCAATAGCCTATCATCCAATTAGTCCCAAATCAATCATCTGATAACATCATGTCCTAGGATGTACCCTTCCTACAATGGGCATTATTTATCAGAAAGAACACTTTGGATAAACGAAATGACATGCCTCCATCCACTAACATGTCCTAGGATGTACCCTTCCTACAATGGACAATATTTTTTGGCAATAGTTTCGGTTCTTATCCTTAAAAACACATTTCCTTTTGGTTAGCGGTATTGAAGAAAATCAGCTTGTTTGTTTACTTTATCTTTGTCTTTTGACTTATCTCTTTGTGCTCATTCCAATAACCTCTAGATGATGTCCAAACAAATGGATTTAGAGAGATAGGAATGGGAAACAATCATTATCTTTTGTTTGTTGTGCTTGTTGGACATTCTTGTAATATAACTTGGCGAATACTTGCTTTGTTAGATATGTATGGAGGGTGTTTTGGGCAGCTTGTTGACTATTTCATTTCTAGGTTATACCTTTATGTGTTGGTCCAAGATGTTTGAAACTTCTAAAGTGCATCTTAGCAAGGTTTTCGTATGTCAGGTGTGAACTAGAATACTCCTATCTATTTGTCGAGTCAAAGTCCATCATACTAAGTGCAACGCCATCCTGGTTCTTTATACCTTGATGCATCGTGCTTATGCATGTTATAAAACATAAGGTAAGTGGCCCTTTTAAAATCCCAATTCTTGATAAGAAAATCATCCATTTCTCATCATCATCTCTCATAAAGTTGGCTTGTTGGATCCTCTTGTCATCATCTGATTTCTTCTTTTCTACACTAACATCATGCCAGAATAGTTAATCATCATCACCAATGCATCCATCCTGCATCCACAAACCATCAACATTCTACACATCATCTCACATACATGTTCATCATCATAATATAGATATGTTAGTCTAAGCATCTCATAAATCATACATTTTCATAAAACATCCATTGCATAATCATATAGGAATCATCACATCATATCATCATTTAAGTTGTTTAGGATAATAAAGATTGGTTATTCTAAGCATCTTAAAACCATCTCATTTGCATCATCATCATAACCATCCATATGTCCATCTTGAACCTCTTTATCATGAGATAGACCCTCAAATCGAATTGTTTCGCTTGATCTCTCGAGGGGGAAATGTCCCAGTGTACTTCTTTCCGTTGGGGCATCCAAAAAAATCAAACATTTTTTGAATTTTGATTGCGGTAAGAGTATTCTTTGAACCAACGCAACAAGTACATTGCTTCAAAGAGGGGAAAAATGTAGACATGCAAAATTAGCATATTACATTTAATCAAATCCATTCATCAAATAAATCAAGTCTGTTTGATTTATCTCTAAGGTCATCCATTTAAATTAAATAAATCAACTTTATTTAATTTGATCCTAACATCACCCTCTTTGATTAAATAAATCAAATCTTTATTTAATTAAATCTAAAATCATCTTCCATCTCCTTTTGATTTAGTTTAATCCTTAAATCTAAGTCAAATGAGTCAAATCACCTAATCCTCGTTTAAATTAACTAAATCAGGATTAAATCTAATCTAATGCATGTCACATTCTCTAAATTTTCCCACTTGCACAAATAAAGGATTTTAATTAATTTATTAAATCCTTATTTTCCCTCAATAGGGCATCTTTGGAGAATATTCCCTCAAATTTGAATTCAAATCAAGTTGACTTGTCCCTTCCAACATAGCATTAATTCTCCTCTTACATGTCTCCCACTTGACATTTAAGCCCCCTTTTCTCCCTCCAACAAGCCAAATTTGAAATTTGAAAAGGCCACCTAATGTCATTTATTGGCACACGGACCAAAACTTGCACATCCTCCATCCTATCATTCTATAAATAGGAGGTCTCATTCCTTATTTTAGCATCCACAATCTTCATGCAAAGTTACTCTCTCCATACTAAGAGCTAATTTTTCCCATTATCATTTGCATGATTGATTTGTCAAGGGTTGGGAAAGGGTCACTTTTCACAACAAAGTGACACCAATCCACAATGGGATAGGTATACATTTGTGCTTCTTTGATGCTTTCAAATAGTTTATTTGGTCATTTTGTTTGTGAAGTATGGTGCATTATCTCATAGGAGCATTTAATAAATTTGCATGAACTAACCTTTGTCATGGAGTTTAGAATGTATGCAGATTTTATTGGTGCTCACACACATAATGTAGAAATAAAATGCATCCATCATAGGCATCCATCATAGGATCATATAGATAACATATGGATCAATAATCATTGTTGAATCTCATATAAATCTCAAAATAATAATGTCAAGTGTACAATGATGTCCAAATATGTAGAGAGATATAATATCTAAAAAAATGGCAGAAACCATAATGTCTCAACTAAATTAGTGTATACATCATCAAATGTGTTAAATACATCATGAGTGATCATAACAAAGGTTATGTTTTGCTTCTCCCTTACAGTGTTGGCCCTGTACCTCTTGTTGCACTCGATGGCCCTACCCTAGGATCTCTACAAGGTGGTGGCCCAATAACACCCCTAATGGTAGTCCTAGAATGAGTATGTGCACTAGTCAACTGAGCATAGCTAACTCGACACTTTGGAGGAACTACCTCGTGATATCATCCTCTATAATACTCGGCCTCCCTGGTAGAGTGGCATACCTCTCTGAGGTAATTCATTGTTGAGGTACCATCGGCCACTCTCTACAGTTTCTTTGCCACACCCTTTGCCTACTCACACCGTTGTCTCAGGCTATCTCTCTTGTATGTAAGTATAGCAATCTCTGCCTGTTCCTAAGCCTATGCATGTGCCTATATTTGTATCTAACCATGTATCTGTGCTAGCTATCTCTGTAATGTCTGAACCTAGGCCTACAAAGTAGCAATCTAAGCCTGTTGCTGCTGAGAAGGCAAGTGAATCTGAATATGTTGTTGAGCCGCAACCACCAAGGATCTCCTCCTTCAGGGTACTTTGAAGTCCCGCACATCTAGCACTGGCCCACCACCACCCTCATCTCCATCACCACCACCACCCTCATCTCCATCACCACCATCACCTCCATCACCATCTCCGCCACCTCCACCATCTCCATCAACGTCTCCATCATCACTACTCTCTCCCTCCTACTCATCACCTCCTCCACCCCTCCCCCATCTTGGTGCTGGCTCATCATCTAACAACAGTGTTGGATCATCTAGACTAGATATCCTTGGGAATGGATGTGAAAAGACGTAATGGGAATACTCATGTGACACTACATCCTCTATAATCTTCAGGTGATACTCCCATATCACTACTTGTAATCCCTGGTATTCCTCAACCATTGCATCATATGATAAATTGGGTCCCAACTTTGAAATATCCTACCATTGGTGTGCATACAAAGCAACTCCCTAGGGCATACCCTATACCCACCCATACTGTTACAGCACTCTCCCAAGAAGAAATCTCTCAATCACAAATGGGGTCCTCCCAATCAAATATCTGATAGTGCATACATAGGGAATCTCGATGTCATCCTCCGGCCATTTCTCACAGTCTACGTACGGCCTCCATGTCACGATATAAAGATCATCCAACACCCTCCTCCAGTATTCTAGTTTTCTCAGCTTATGTTTGACAACTAGGTATATCCATGAACATATGGCCTCCCTACTGGACGTTGTCTCTCTACCACTGGACAGGTGATAGCTATGTGTCCCCGCACCCATATCTGTAGTAGTGTCACTCCAGCTGAAAAACTGGCCCCTCTAAGATAGACCACCTAGTGAAGATCATGGTACAAATGTGCAAGCATGCAAGAGCCCCAAGCATATCTGGTCCCATGTGTGATCATGCTCTCCAAAATCCAACCCCAACCAACTGAGAGTCCCTTTGACCTAAGGTTGGGACATAGAAATCCTCCAATAAACCCAGTAAGAACACTTGGAAATGTTGCATATGCATAAACCATCTCTCGCCATGGAATCTCATAGCCGCAAATCTGCTCATCCTCGAAGACTCTCCTCAGTGCATATGTACCTCCCTGCTTAGTGGAATCATACACAACCAACTCTCCAATGATTGGAATCCTCAAAATTTGATAAACATCCTTTGGTGTCATTGTCATCTCACTAGTGGATAAGTGGAAGGTGTTGTGGTCGCTATGCCACCTCCCTGCCAAAGTGGTCAGAAGTCCCCTGTTAATCTTATGTTGGGACATGTCTATTGATGAAGTCAATCTGCATCGTGCAATCACATTTAGATCAGCCTGATCCAAATGTGAAATCAAATCCTAGGTCCTCAAGAAATGCTCCCCAGATCGAAGGGTCCTCGTTGGATCCTATCATCATAACATATCTCAAATCAACAATCTTATCAATCAACATCAATCAGCCTATCAATTTAATCAACTCTGATGAGATTTTGATTACATCTCATGAGTGTCTTTCATTGATCCTCATCTATCATGAGGTCAATTATCATTATCCTATCATTGATCCTCACCAATCATGAGGCCAATCATCATCATTTTATCATTGAATCTCACTTATCATGAGATCAATCATCATCTAATCCATCAACATCATCAAACATCATCAAATCAACAACTGACATGATCATCAATCATCAAAAACAAAGAGAACAATTAAAAGTTCATCATTTTGTCCTAGATGCACTAAAACAGTGTCTCTATGTGCTAAAACATCCATGCACTAGAAAATTTCATGCATGCGCCAAATCCATGAATGCGCCATCAAAATTTATCAATTCACTATTTCACTACATGAATATGCTAAATTACCTAATGCGTTGGAAAAAGAACCCCATGCAGTAATTCATGACATCTATGCGCTATAAATTATCTACATGCGCTACATCATTCTAAATCTAGGCATGGATGTGCTAAAAATCCTGATGTGCTACAACTTTGACTCTATGCGCTAAAAACCTGACCCTATGTACTAAAAGTCCCTATACGCCAGAACAGATACCCGATGCGCTACATCGGAGACCAAATGCACTAAAACGTGATCAAACCATTTTCAAACATTAAAAAATGCGAGAAAAATGATATTCAAAATTGTGGAGAAGTTTTTCTGGGTATGTACCGGAGCTCCATATGCAGTCAGGTGGTTGTGACGTCGTACACACTCGAATCAACAGGTTTGGATTCTAATCACCATATTTCCAATTTTGCTCAAAAGTTGCTCATTCACTCCAAATTTTCAAAATGCAAATGCACAAATGAACTTCAAATCACATCTTTTAACCTTTTAATGAGTGATTAAGTGGGAATTTAATGGGGATGATTGTCATGTCCCCTGAAATTGTGACACCCAAATGCGAAGTATTGAAGTACTAATAAATAAATAAATAAAATGAGCATCTAAATGAATATCATTGTTAAAACAATTATTAGCAAAATAATATCAATATATATATATATAATATAAATCAGAATATTGCAATAAATGATATTATAAAGATAATACAATTATAATTATTATTATTAAAATAAACGTCATTTTTTCAATTGAACATCACTATAAATAATATCATATAATTAGTATTAATACTAATTATGTAACAAGTAATTTATTTCCAACTGCTTGATTCAAATCGATGGAAATAGATGTTTTATGTGGGGATTATGGTGGATACCTTTCAGGATGCTCACGTCATAGACTTCATCTATGTCGAGACTGCTTCTACTTGGCCTATGAGGCCATAACAACATCAGGCAAGAATTAATGTGCAGTCAAAAGATCGACACCTGTGTCTTGTTCGCCACCAGCATAGGAGGTTTTTTTTTATCGGGCTCTTCTTCTAAACTCAGTGCCACTCCAAGAATCCCTTTTCATGATTATATTGGCATGTATTAGGGGAATTTGGAGATCGATGATATTTTCCCTTAAGTCTATGAATATTAGTTGGCCCTCATTCGGGATGAAGAAACCGAGAAATGGACGACTTCAAGAGAAACAAATGGAGATGGCTAAACCACTCAGAAGCAACACTTAGAAAGTTATAAATTAGTCAAAGCAATTAACATAAAACAAAGAGACATGTTTTGTGAATGGAAGGTTATGTTCCTTGACCCGATCATGAATATAAAAGGGATATATTTCAAAGCAACAGAAAGAACCATTCAAAAAAATGTCTCCAAATTCCTACATTCTGTAATATTGTATATCCTCATCATCAGTGTGGTTGGTGACAGAACCAAAGAAGGAATAAAATCGATGGAAAAAGTAGGAAGAAAATTATAGGGAAGAAATATAATATAAGAAATCAGGCTGGAGAAGTCATTGTTGCTTGGGAGGTAAAGTTTTGTCACACGCTGATTAAAGGTTAGTAATTATCTTGTAGGCCTAATAGTTATCAGATGTATTAATAACTTAAATTTCAGTGGAGACTTACAAATGTATTTCAGTATTTGGGATTTATGAATACCTCTAAATATATTGTGATGATTAAATATAAATAACAAGTATATACCTAGATATGTATATTATATTATGATGCTTGGGTCATAAATGTATGGATTAAGAATTTAGTAATTATGGGTGTTGGACATATATATATTTAATATATACAATAAATATAATTATATCCAATATAATATGATGTATATACCATTATACAATAATGATAGCTTACAAAAATTATTGAGTCTTATAAACCAGTATGATGCTTTAAAATAAGCATGAATAAAAGCATTGGTATCTATGTGATCTATACTAACGATATCTTCTAAGTGATTAAGAATAGATCATCACATCAAAGGAAGAAGACAAATCGAGCCCAGGAAAACATGTTTGAAAGAAGTCCAGTTAGTGCATCAATTCAGAGGTAAGTACTCTCAACCGACTAAAGAACATTAAGGATGATATAAATGAAATTGAGTTATTATGGATAGTGGGCTACAATATACTAACTAACTCCATATCTTATAGCTATAAAAGCTTATAACATTCTAATTTGTGATGAATTGTGAATTTGACTAAATATAATGTGATAGGTGAATATATAGATAAATTGAATGACACCCTTAAATGGATATTTACATGTCAAATTATTAAAGACTTCTAAACCAAGTAAGACAATCTGAATTTTAATGAATACTATGTTTCAATAACACAATAATGTTGTGTGCCGCAATAATTGTGTGTCCTTAAGCTGCTATGACTTTACTTGGAAGAATAGACTTCGGCCAAAATTCCCTTTCGCTAGTACTCAATAAGGATAGGGAGTTTGTGGAGGGAAAGGCTGGTAAATTGCTCCTTTGATGGACGGTCCCAAGATGGGTGGGACACCTTGAGGGAGTCCACTTTGAGATCATTCACGCACCCTTTTCACAGTAAATCTACCATCCAATGAGGTTAGGAAAGAGGAAACAAGGCGAAGATCTATTCCGATCAAGAGAATAAGTCATATATATTTATGAAGTGTTTATGTACTAGATGATAATGCATCTGCCTTATTCTCAAAATGCTCAATCTAGAATTGCCTTATTTGATTTGGATTAAGGAACTATGTGTATTTGTCGGTAATGCATGATGTGTGAGGGCCCTCAAGAAAAATTACATGTGCAACATTAGGTGTTGGTAAATAAATTTCTTGACCCTAACTTGTGCATTTTATGTCTCTAATAAGGGGACATTACAAGTGGTATCAGAGCATGTCCCTGCCATCCTATGTATACTGCCTGTTCCTTACGTGTATTCCAGTATGTACTTTGAGATAACGTATGTGTATTCAAGTGTATTCAAAGGTTTACTTGGTGACTTATATGTATGCTTTGTAATGTATGTTCATGAGAATACTTTGTGTATTATGTGTATTAGAGTGTATACTCTATAATTTGTATTTGTATTCAAGTGTATACTCTATGATTTGTCATTGTATTCAAGTCTATACTCCATTATTTTTATTATTTGAGTGTATACTTCATGATTCATATTTTTATTTGAGTGTATACTCTATGAATTACTTGTATTCATACGTGTGCTTTGTGACTTCATGCACTCGTGCAAATACTTCATGATCTTATGATTTTTTTGTTTCATGGTCTAGCATCTTACTTGTCCACTTCATGACGGATGTGCTCTAAGACATGACTACTTTGTTCTTAAATGTATACTTTGTGCTACATAATTCATGCCTTATATGTATCTGTTGAGTGTATCTATGAGCAACCATATACCTATGCTCTACGTGTATGATCATTTTGTGCTTTAAATATATACAAATGAATACTTCATATTGTGTGTATTGAACATTTGATATACTTCTAGTCCATGCATAGAAGTAAAATTGAGTGTACATGAATGCTCTACATATTCATGTCTTATGAAATGACTAAATGCTTCTATTTCTATGTGTGTAAATTCCTATATGTAAATATTTCATGCCTTATGTACTTGAGTCAGTGTATTCTCCATGTATTTCTCATGGCCTGTATGACTTACGTGTGTTCAAAGGTATGTTTCATATCTTATGAGTGTGCCACATGTCTTACATACTTTCTTTATACCCGATGTGCTTAGCATGTTTACTACATGTGTATATTTTTGTTATGTATGTTCTATTTCTTGAGTGAATACCTCTGATTGAACATGTATACCTCTCCAAGTGTATTTGCACACCTTGAGTGTATTAACGTGCCTTACTTGTAAATTCTTGAGTATATGTAACATAGCTTACGAGTGATTATATTGGATGTTCCTTCAACATGATTGTTTCATGAAAGCTTGTGTGTGATTAATCCTTGTTTGATACATGAGTTCCTTCTGAATACCTTGAATGGGCTTCGTAGCATGACTTATGTATCTCTCAACATGTTACTAGCTTCATTATTGAAGTAATTGTGGCTTACAATATCTTTTGTTCCTACCTTGTAACTATTTCGTGTATGACTATTTTCTCCATTTATGATATGTATATGTGATCCATGTGAATGCTTGCACGTGTATGCCTCTTGCCCTATATAAGTGTATGATTGTATATGTATTCCTGTGTGCTAATATGAATACTTCATGTGTCCTCATGTTTGAATTCCAGTATGTACATTGTGTTATGATCTACATATCTCATGTGTATTCATGTTTACAACTTGTATTCAAGTGTACTCAAGTGTGGCTTATATGTATTCAAGTGCATTCAAGTGAATACCTTACAATATGATTTATGTGTGATCATGTGTAAACTTTGTGACTGGTATTCATGTCCATAACTTGTATCTTACTTGCATTCATGTGTATATCTATGACTTGCATGAACTCACTTTGCGACTTATGTGTGTCTATGGGTATACCTTCTAACCCTCATATATTCTAACATATACTATGTGTATTTATTTCCATGCTTTGAACATTAAGTATATTGATGTGTTTGATTCATTCGAGACATGCCCTCAACAAAGTTTATTCTGTGGTGTTTATGATTACTACACAATATAAGGATTATCCCTATCATTGAATTATTACTAGTACCCAAATGCAATAATGTCAAGTAATTATCAAAGCGAAAAGGTGGGATTCCCTCAAACTTGGAATACAAAAGGGGGATCGAGGAAACCAATTAAGAATAGAACCTTAGTTTTGCAAGTCAGGTCGAGGTGTGAAGGAACTTCAATGTAGGTACCTTGAACAAATCAAGTTTTAACATAATTGATTACATAAGTATGAGCTAAGTTAAATCACAGAATCAATCTCAACTCAAAATTGGGTTAAAGCGATTGCTTGAGGACAAGCAATCTTGGGTGGGGTGGATTGTCATGTTCCCCAAAATTGTGACACCCAAATGCGAAGTATTGAAGTACTAATAAATAATAAATAAATAAAACGAACATTTGAATGAATATCACTCTTAAAACAATTATTAGCAAAATAATATCAATATATCTATAAATCAGAATATTGCAATAAATGATATTATAAAGATAATACAATTATAATAATAATTATTAAAATAAACGTCATTTTTACAATTGAACATCACTACAAATAATATCATACAATTAGTATTAATACTAAATATGCAACAAGTCATTTATTTCCAGCTGCTTGATTTGGATCGATGGAAATAGACGTTTTATGTGGGGATTATGGCATATACCTTTCAAGATGCTCACGTCATAGACTTCATCTATGTCAAGACTGCTTTTGCTTAGCCTATGAGGCCATAACAACATCAGGCGGGAATTAACATGCGGTCAAAAGATCGACACCTATGTCTTGTCTGCCGCTAGCATAGGAGGTTGTTTTTTTATCCAACTCTTCTTCTAAACTCAGTGCCACTCCAAGAATCCCTTTTCGTGATTATATTGGCATGTATTAGGGGATTTTTTGGGACCGATGATATTTTCCCTTAAGTCTACGAATATTAGTCAGCCCTCATTTGGGATAAAGAAACCGAGAAATGGCCGACTTCAAGAGCAACGAATGGAGATGGCTAAACCGCTCAGAAGCAACACTTAGAAAGTTATTAATTAGTCAGAGCAATTAACATAAAACAAAAAGACATGTTCTGTGAATGGAAGGTTAAGTCCCTTGACTCGTTGATGAATATAAAATGGATATATTTCAAAGCAACAAAAAGAACCATTCAGAAAAATGTCTCTGGATTCCTACATTCTGTAATACTGTATATCCATATCATCAGCGTGGCTGGTAACAAAACCAAAGAAGGAATAAAATTGATGGCAGCAGTAGGAAGAAAATTATAGGGAAGAAATATAATATAAGAAATCGGGTTGGAGAAGTTATTGTTTCTTGGGAGATAAAGTATTTTTACATGTTGATTAAAGGTTAGTAATTGTCTTGTAGGCTTAGTAGCTATCAAATGTATTAATAACTTAAATTTCAGTGGAGACTTACAGATGTATTTCAGTATGTTGAGATTTATGAATACCTCTAAATATATTGTGATGACTAAATATAAATAACAATTATATATCCAAATATGTATATTATATTATGATGCTTGGGTCATAAATGTATGGATTAAGAATTTAGTAATGATGGGTGTTGGACATATATATATTTAATATATACGATAAATATAATTATATCCAATATAATATGATTTATATACCATTATGCAATAATGATAGTTTGCAACAATTATTGAGTCTTATAAACCAATATGATGCTTTAAAATAAGCGTGAATAAAAGCATTGGTATCAATGTGATCTATACTAACGATATCTTCCAAGTGATTAAGAATAGATCATCAGATCAAAGGAAGAAGACAGATCGGGCCCAAGAAAACACGTTTGAAAGAAGTCCAGTTAGTGCATCAATTTAGAGGTAAGTACTCTCAACCGACTGAAGAACATTAAGGATGATATAAATGAAATTGAGTTATTATGGATAGTGGGTTACAATATACTAATTAACTCCATATCTTATAGTAGTGAAAGCTTATAACATTCTAATTTGTGATGAACTATGAATTTGACTAAATATAATGTGATAGGCGAATACATAGAGAAATTGAATGGAACTCTTCAATGGATATTTATATGTCAAATTATTAAAGACTTCTAAACCAAGTAAGACAATCAAAAAACCACAAAAATTTCAAAAAGCCTAAAAATTCAAAAATTCACCAATTTATCTCCCGAGGGGGCATATATCCTTAATCACTCGAAAATCGGCGTCTGGGGTATATCAAAAAAAAAAAATATTTAGCATCACCAGCAAATTTTTCTTTGAAGCAATGTGTAAACACATCACTTCAAAGAGGGGAAAAATGTATACACCTAAAATAGGTTAGGATAATTAATTAATTAAATACAAGCTATTTAATTAATAAGCCTCATATTTCGTCTACTTATAAATAAATTTTAAATTTATTTATATAGTTCACATTTTCTAATTCTTCTTATCTTAAATCACATTCTTCTAATCTTAATTAAATAAACAAAATTCAATAGTTTGTTTTATGTAATCATCTATCTTCTTACTAAATTTAAATTCTAAATTTGAATTTAGTGACATGTCTCCAACTTTTCCTCTTGCCACCTCATCAAGTGTCTCATGAATTTAAATATCCTTGATATTTAAATTGGAAATATTTTCAACAAATTGTGAAACAACCTTGGACACTTGGCTCTTCCATTTCATTTATTCTCTTTCACAAGTTTGGCAAAGTGTTCTATTAAAGGGAACACTCTCCATGATTCTCTCTAACTTTTTCATCCTCCACCCTTGATCTCTCCAGCTAAAATCTTGACCGTTGGTTGCTGCCACATCACAATATGCCTTGAAAAATCTATAAATGTAGCCTCATTCTACAACATTTCATATCCATCTTTGAGCAAACTTACTTAGCAGAATTTTCATGAGAGCATTTAGTGTTTGAGAATTTAGAGCATTGAAACATTTAGCAATTAACATTTTAGAATCATTTAGTTTAGTTATTAGTTGCATTTCCATTATCATGGTAGTTTTTATACAACATTTGCATCACAATATTTAGTATCATTCCCATATCACTTTCATCAATATCATTATCATAGCATCAATCATATAGTTTATCAATCATGTAGGAATAGATTTCTTGCATTTTACAACATTCCATTCTTCAGGTTATCATTCCAATGGTCATAAATGCATACACAATCTGAGAGCCATTATGATTTAACAAATCCTTGAAGATAGGAAACAATGGGACAAATTTAGGGAATTTTTTGTGTTTCAATTCAATTATTTTTGTGATTTCAATTCTCTAATATAATACGTTTAATTGATTGTGTGGTTTTATTTCTTATTTACTCACATCACATGATTCACACAATACATCTTCTATCTGTCGTAACCATGTATCTTTATCTTTTTTCTTGTGTTTTCCTTTTGTGGATGATGCAAGGCACTGAGACATTCAAGTCTCTTCCATGTTGACCCAAAAGCTTCCCATTTTCCCCCCTTTAGATGTGTCATTCTTCCTTTGTGCTTGTTGTTCCATGAGTCATTTGAGGAATGATGATGGTTTTGAGCTCGATTATATCACTACATAGCAATGACAAACACTGACCCCAAATCCATGGATCCCTTATGTGCTATCTTAGGATTTCATATATTTTACATAGGGCTTTCTGAATAAATCTCTCGTGTATTGACATTTTTTATATTCTACTTTAAAGTAATTATTCACAACAAGGTGTTTAGCAATTTCTTAAAGTGGGGTTATACACATCCCTGCTCATTGTTTTCTTCAAAGTGTGGTCTTCTTATTTCACGTGATGTGTCTTCCTGGTGGTGTCATTGGGTTTGATGTCCTTAGAGATTGTGACCTTTCTAAGAATATGGCATTCTTCTTAATGGTGATGCTATAGATTTCATTCCCTAAGCTATGAATCTTTTATCCTTGACTAGTCCTCCCTTGGAGACATTAAGCACGATGTTCCCTAAGGTGAGACTTTTCATGAACTAAGGAAAAACCATTTGAATATCCTATTGAATGTATCAAGGCCACCAAACATAACACAACTTGCTTGTCAGTGGAGCCTTTTTCATGAGTTCTTAGCATAACACACCTTGCTAGCCTTGTGACCATTTTTGTGGCGCATTATCAATGTTATCAGGAGGTATAACTTTGGTATGGTTAGTACTATGGGATCCTAGACCTGGCATGACCTTTCTATTAGCTACTTTTTGGGGCTCACCTAGTGGATGGTGGATTTCACTAGCCCGTGTGAGTATATTTTAATTGCATAGTGGATAGGGGGTTTCCACTTGCGAACGTTTCTTGGAAAAAAATCTAAGGCTTGATCCAGATTGATTGGACAAACAATCGAGGCTTGATCCACCCCTCTCTCTATCCCTTCTATAATTTTGGTATTGTATGCTTGTGTATCTTGTCTTGTTGTTGCATATTTAACATAGTTATGTGTCTTTTTGTGCATTTGTTGGTTTGTTGTGAGATCTTAGATCTTGGGGGATTGATCATCCTGCTTGATC
This sequence comes from Sequoia sempervirens, assembly GCA_007258455.2. Taxonomy (NCBI): domain Eukaryota; kingdom Viridiplantae; phylum Streptophyta; class Pinopsida; order Cupressales; family Cupressaceae; genus Sequoia; species Sequoia sempervirens. The sequence goes on from VDFB02105785.1 coordinate 583,325,062, forward strand.
TTTTCTTTCTTATATTTCAAATAGTTGTACAATTAGACCTCTCTTGATGCTTTTTTGTCTACTTTAGTGTGAATTTGACGTAGGGCTCATCCTCTCACTAAAGTGGGGATAAATGTAGTGTTGGAAAATGTACTCTTTTACATTTTCAGACTATGTTTGGGTTCATTAATAATTTGGACTTAATTAAGCCTCTAATTGGCCCTATTTTGCATCTACAAGCCTAATTAATTACAATTTCCGAAAGGGGAATCATGATTTAATTAATACAATTATCATTTTTAACACCTCAAAATAAATAGGTCTTAAAATTTTTGGTCATAACCCATTTGCCCTTGGGCGAAAGGGTCCCCTTTAGTTGCTTAATTAAAATTATAAATATGTTTTTGGTGGCCTCTTTACGATCCCAAATTCAATTTCAAATGTCAACTTGTAATGTTTAATTTTTGAGAAATTAGAAATTTGTCTATAAAAACAAGGTCTTTTTATCAATTCAAATCCTAAAACAAGAAAGATATTATCTCTAGAACTAAGATTATTTTCAAAGGTGTTCAAGATTAGATTTATCAATCATTTGTTGCAGCATTCAAGATATCAAACATCATGTCAAAGTTATCAAGTATCATGCATATTTTTGAAACTAACATTTTGATGTAGGTTTCAAGCATTCAAGTCAAATTTAAAGCATCAAGATCACATCATCAATCAAGCCATTTCATGCAAGATCAAGACCTTGGAGATATCTACTAAGTTTGAATCCTTCAAGGATCTCAAATCAATGGCTTGGTGGGTTGCAACATAGCAATTGTTCATTCATCATTCATTTCATGTTTCATTATTTCATTTCAAGGTTTAATTTCAAAAAAAAGGGTTTAACCAAGGTGAACCCTCATTCACCAAAAATTTAAAAAAATTCCCTCTTGCTTATTTTTCAAATCTTAGGTTGAAGAAGGATTGAAGATCTACCAAAAGAGAAAAATTGCAAAAGTTGTCAACATTGTCATCAAGCTACAAAAACTCATTTTTAGAATTTATTTCTAATTTTTTTACTATGAAGCCCAAAGGAATCGAGAGTGAAAACATTGGACCAAAGGAATATGAAAGCATATTTTCAACCCTTGTATCAAGACCCATTCTCCCTTGGGTGAATGAGTCCCAAGAGGACATTCAGCACAATCTTTTTTGTGATAGGTGCATAAAATCACATCCTTCTCATCTATGTTGTTACTTGCTAGATTATGTCAGATTAAGGTTTAATTTAGAGGTTTCATGTGTTACATTGCATCATTGCATTCATTTGGTATTTTTCATTCATTTCCCAAAAGTGCATTTCATGCCAATTTATTCTATCCTAGGTCATAAGGAAAACAACAATATCTCCATCAAGGTTGACTCACCTAAGGGTTGAAAGTCAATATTTCCCTAAGGGTTCTCTTTTTCCTAATGAACTAGAGGAAGATAGGTGTATCATGAATTCTTCCATTTCAATTTAATGAACACCCTATTTTCCTTTATTTTGAGGTCTTTTATTCATGCCTAACTTCAAGAGTAATTTGTAATTCAAACAATACAATCTTCTTTCTTTCCAATTTCCTTCTCCAAATACCCAACTACCACCTATAAGAACATCACCTTTTTAATGATAAAGTATTTCAGTCATAAGACTACATGTTTTTTTCCCACAAACCAATCGACCATCCACGGCCTCAATTCATTGCACAATCCAAGAAAATCCTTCTCTAAATCTCAATAGACTACTCCCTTTATTTTTTGTTGTATTTTTCCCTCTTCATGCAATTATCTTCTTCAAAAATAAATGCACCCAAAAACCAGAAGTCCAAAATCCCCTTCACTAATGACCCCCTAAACCACCAACACTCCACCCTTTAATACACCAGAAAAGGAATTTTAATCATCAGTAATTACAACATTGAATCGACATGGGAAATTCAACCAAAATTGAGCATGTGATAAAATTTTAAAGACCCTCAAAACAATTGAAAGAGGATTAAATTATTTTTCAAAGCTTTAACACCCATTAGGAACTCAGCAAGTCACTTAAATAATAAACCCTTCTAATCCATCAGAGATGTGATAGGGACTAGGAACTTGTTCCATTTTGCTGGGGGTTTCTATCTCACTAGGAATTGTTCCTCCTTGTAAAAGGTTCCTACTCTATTGGGAAATAATTAAAGTTTGTTGGGGATCCCACTCTAATGGGAACTTAGGAATCATTCCACTTTATCAAAGGTTCCTACTCCATTGGGAACTATTTTAAATTTGTCAAGGGTTCCCACTATGATGGGAACTTAGGAACCATTCCACTTTATTGGAGGTTCCTACTCCATTGGTAACTATTTGAAGCTTCCAAAATGTTTGAAGACATGTTAGATATTTTCAAAGGAAGAAGAACTTTTAGAATTAGTTCTTGGTTCTTGGTTCGAACCAAATCTCCAACTTCTTCAAAACTTAGTCAATCTTGCTCAAGGTGTGTGGGAAACCATTATTCTATAATTTGAGGAAAAACATCCATATGATGCTCTTCCTATTGCAGTGGACAAAACATCAAAGGCTTGATCATATATAGACATGTATTTTATATGTTATACTTGACAATTGTAAAGTTTTATGTTTGAATTTGTATGTTGAATTATTAGTGGTACTATTGTACAAGTTAAATTGCTAAAATGTAATATGCAAGAAGGTAAATAAAATGATAAGTTTATTTGAAATGAAAATTCCTACATGTATCCATGATGTTTTATGTACTTTAAGTGTTATTAAAGTATCAATGAATTCATTAGATCAAGTTTATAAATAATTCAATATTAAAAAAAGGTACTTAGGAGTTTTAATAGAAATTTTTGAGAATGAGTTGTCATTCATTATAGGGAAGACCATTACAAATAATTTGTGATGCATTATAAGTTGCCACTTTTTATCTAACCCTATTATTATGACACTAGAAAATGCGGTGAGATAAAATACATAGTTGTGACTATACATTCCCCTAAATTATTACAAACAACCATGGAGACATATGAATACATGGAGATGTGTGTTAAGAACCCTTCCTACTCTAAACAATATATGTTCCCATGTTTGCAACACAAACATACAATGTTTGAAGCTATAGAATATACTACAAACCTTCTTAGACCATAAAATTAGCTTAGTGACCAATTGTTCGAATGAATAAGAAGTTGGTATGCATAATGTTTTATTCCTAGCATCCAACTACTCAGAAATTTTGGGAGGGTTCATGAAATATATGGAATTGATGTGTAGGAAACATCTAGGTCGATGGAACAATAAAAATGAATGGTAAAGGTCCATCATGGTTCAATTTGGGTAGTCATAACCCCATTGACCATATTTATAGAGATATGAATACCATTACAATATTTAATTGAATGTCTTTGAAATTATACCTAGAAGGTCTAATAGGTGTATCTTAGGTAGGAAAGAGGAGCATATAGTTGCAAGGTCAAATTCAACCATGGAGTTGGATAGAATAATGTTTCAAGATTTTCAAGGAAGGAAAATGGTAGGAATTTTGGAATTATAGGATTAAAGTTCAAGGATAACTTGTAACAATTAACTAGGTCTATATGGGTGAACCATGGAGTTGGGTGGAATAATGTTTCAAGATTTTCAAGGAAGGAAAATGGTAGGAATTTTGGAATTATAGGATTAAAGTTCAAGGATAACTTGTAACAATTAACTAGGTAAGGTGGAAATCCAAACCATTTAAATGGATAAGGGAAATAGAGAGGAATAGGTGAAAGGGATGTGAAGAAGAGGAAGAAAAAGGGTCAAGAGAAAAGAGAGACCAAGGATTGAGGGAAGGCATACCTAGTACCCAAGGAAAGTGAAGGCTCTAACTTTGGTACCAAATGAAAATTGAACGAAAAGAAGGAGAACTCAAAGTTTAGGGATTGGGATCAATATGAAAAAGTACCCAGAGAATCAAATGTCTAGAAATTTGGTGCACAAAGGATTAATGCAAATAATTAGGGTTTTTTGGGGGGAAATGAAATAAAAATGAAAGGATACCTTGAAAGATCAAAAAAATTAAAATAAAAAATAATTGGCATAAAAACATCCCACATTTAGAATTTTTTTAGATTATTACAATGGATAACATATTGATAGCCACCTAGGGGATGAAGGGGACAACACTTACGTAAAATTTGACCAAGATAGATTAGAATTTTTTTTAGATTAGTTATCTCTAATGGAAATAAGAAGGCCAAAAGGGAAATAAGGAGAAAGGGCATAGCCAATATACAAATATGGGCCCAACAAATTTAGGTACTAATAGGTTCAATGGAAGAACCTATTAATTGATGAGACTGCATTGGAGGGACTAGAGATATTGGAGTATCCAATTTGTATTTATTGAGGAAAAGAACTCTTGAGATTGATGGACTTGTAATGTCCTCTTTTTAATTATTTCCAATTAGAGGTAATATTAACCAATTTGGATAAAAATATAGTGTTGTATCACAATTTTATAAAGGAAATGACCAACATTGATCTATCTTTTTATCTTGAATCACTAGAAAATGACATATATATTTTTTAATTTTGAAATGATGTAAACTAATGAAATGTATATCTTTTAGTGTATTTTATTGATGCAAGAGAATCTAACGATGTAGGGAAATCTTTCATCACCCAAAAAAAATTGTTTTACCTTAATTTCTTTAGTTGTTTTGAGATCCATGATAGCACTTAAGGGGTGTAAGATAGTTAGAAGTCAAAATTTAAGGAAAAAATCGATCACTTACTATTTTTAGTAAGTCAGCCTAAACGAGCTCATATGGACTTGAAAATTTACCCCAAGGAGAAGAATTAAAAATCATTTTTGGTTGTGAAAGAATCATCTCAATACCCTGCATGGTTTGGGAGATATTAAAGTTTTCGTCTCAAGAAATTTCTCCAATGCAGCTTCAAATTTAGATATGAAAACCTTAGAGACCTAGAAATAGCTAGAAAAGTGGACAAACTAATCTTCGATCAATTGGATGTTGTAGATCTCTTTGAGAGATTTCTAACAATATGTTATAATAGTAAATCAGAAACGCAGATCAAAAGTTATGGCCCCATGAAGTTTCCCCTCTAAAAAGTGAATTTCATTAAAATATTTTCCTAGGCAAGAAATCAAATGGCGAGACTTTTGGCACCAAAACAAAAGGGAAAGTTACACTTTCTAGAACATTATAGGGAGGTTATTGGTTAAAATAAAAAGGGATAAGTGGGGGTTGTAGAAGGTGGCTCCATTAGTGCAGATTGTGGCTCTGAATAATTTTATTTTTTCAAAATTGATTTTTTTGTAATGAATCAAGCCCATGAGGCTATAGCATGTAAGATTAGAGTCTGTAATTTCATTTTCTAAAAATAATTGAAAGTGAGTTATTTTTTTGTCTCACATCTTCTGTGTTGGTTTTTGTTATTGTGATTTGTGTGGGTTTTGGGCAGTGTGGCCCTCATCAAGTGGTATTAGAGTAGGTTTTCCTGAGTGTGTAAACAAATCACCGAACGTGAGGTGGTTTACACCAAAACTTGTGGTTGAGGGTTTCTACGAAAAGTGGTCAAAATGCCTCCACGAAGAAACCATAGTGGTGGAAGAAATGCTATTGTACCAAAAGAGGGTTTTAGAGTCCTATAGAGACAAGTTCAAGCATTGCAAGAGGAGTTGTGTCGAGGGTTTGAGCCAAGAAGAGGAGATGAAAGTGAAGATGAACCTAAAAAATGAGGAAAATTTTGAAGAAGAACAAGAAGTAGAAGATCCAAAGCAAGTCAAATTATTTAAGGCCATCTCTAAGATTGGGAAAAGGCCAAAGATTGATGTTTCTACATTTTCTAGAAATCTTAACCCAGAAGAGTTGATTTATTGGATCAACGATATGGAGGAGTACTTTGAGCATGAAGAGGTGGAAGATCCTGAGAGGGTAAAATTTGCAAAGACCAAGCTAAAGGGTCATGCAAATATTTGGTGGAAAGAGGTACAACTAGAACAAAATCAAAGAGGAAAAGAGAAAATAGCAAGATGGGATTGTATGGTGGACAAATTAAAAAGATAGTTCATTCCTATGGATTATGAGCTAGATTTGTTGAAGAAGATGCAAGGGTTGAAACAAGTAGGAAATTTTTTCAAGGAGTATACAAAATAATTCTATTGTGTCTTGATCATAATGGGCCATTCTGAGGCCAATAAGGAGAGAGTTTCCTATTACATAAATGGGTCAAAGCCAAGTATTCAAGAAGAGTTGGGTCTAGTAAGAATGTCTATCATTGAAGATGCATATCATTTTTCCTTGAAGGTAGAAGAAAAGATGAATAGAATATTTGAAAGCAAGCAAAGAGGTGGGGGTCATGGTAGAAAGACTAGTGGACGGTCATATGGAGGTCAAAATGAAGATCAAAAGAAGGGTGAAGGATCCAATAGCAGCCAAAAACAAAAAGGAGATAACATGTACCATCCTCATGATCAAAATAATGGAGACCAAAGAGGAAGAGGAGGATTTCATGGAACCTGTTTTCATTGCAGAGAAGAAGGACATAGAGCCTATGCGTGTCTTCAACGTTAAGAAAGGACAAATAGAAGACTTGAGGGTAATGCATGAGTTGCACCTGTAGATGAAGATGGTGATTCTTCACATTTTGAGGATGTAGAAAGATGAGAGGTTCTTGTTACTAGAAGAGCCTTGTTGAATGAGAAGGAACCAACTCAAAGGAAGAATTTGTTTCACACTAGATGTAAGTGTGAAGGTAAAGTTTGCAATGTTACTATTGATTGAGGTAGTACTAATAACCTTATTTCAAAAGAGATGGTTAGTAAGTTGCAGCTAGAGAGAAGAAGGCATATGAATCCATACTGGATTGCTTGGTTGTAGAAGGACCCTAAAGCTTTGGTAAATGAACAATGTCTGGTAAAGTTCAAGATTGGAAATTACCATGATGAGGTATTGTGTGATATTATGCCTATGGATGTTTGTCATATGTTGTTAGGAATACCATGGTAGTTTGATCAGTGAGCAATACATGATGAACATGCCAACACCTATTCTTTGACAAAGGATGGAGTTCGTCATAAGTTGAAGCCCTTAAAAGAGGTAGAGGAAAAGGTATGCAGTAATGCAAGAATTTGTTCAAGGTTGATGGAAGAAAATTCCTCACATTGATTCCTAGAGTTGATAAAGAAGATATGAGTGAGGTACTTGTAGTGGTTTTAGATATGTTGAATGAGTTTCAATATTTTTTTTTTGATAATGTACCTGAAGGTTTTCCTCCAGTAAGAAAGATTAGTCATCAGATGGACTTAATTCTTGGAGCTAGTTTTCCAAATAAGGTATCCCATTAAATGACTCTAGCAGAGAATGAAGAGTTGAACAGATAAGTGCAAGAGTTGCTGTGGAAGGGATTGATTTGAGAGAGTTTGAGTCCATGTGCAATACCTGTAGTCCTAGAATCAAAGAAGGATGGAGAATGGAGGATGTGGATAGACTCCCAAGCCATCAACAAGATCACCATCAAGTACAGATTCCCCTTGCTAAGGATGGATGACTTTATGGATTGTTTGAGTGGAGCTAAGTTCTTCACGAAGATAGATATGAAGAGCATATATCACTAGATACGGATTAGAAAAGGAGATGAATGAAAGGAAACCTTCAAAACTAAGGAGGGCTTGTACAAGTGGTTATTTGTACCTTTTGGGATAACCAATGCACCAAGCACATTTATGTAGCTTATGAATGAGGTATTGAAAGAATTTATAGGAAAATTTGTTATTGTTTTCTTGGATGATATTTTTATTTTTAGTAAGACATTGGAGGAAGCACCTGATGCATATTTGAAGAGTTTTTAAGAAGCTAAGGGAGGAGAAGTTGATGATTAATTTGAAGAAATGTAGTTTTGTGAAGAGAGAGTTGGTGTATCTAGGATTTGTTGTCTTAGTAGAGGGTCTTAAAATGGATCCATAGAAGGTGAGATCTATCATTGAATTGCCTACCCTAAGGATTGTTACAGAGGTAAGGTCATTTCATGGTCTAGCAAGTTTTTACAAAAAGTTAATTAAGAATTTCAGTAGTATTTGTGCACCTCTAACTAAAGCAATGAGAGGGGATAAAAATGATTTTAAATGGACTGTAGGAGCAGCAAAGAGTTTTGATATGTTGAAGAAGAAATTCATAGAGCAACCTATTTTGGCACTTCCAAATTTTAATAAGGTATTTTAGGTAGATTTTGATGCTAGTGGCACTACCATAGGAGTTGTTTTGAATCAAGAAGGTAATCCTATTGCCTATTTTAGTGAGAAGTGTAATGATGCTAAGAAGAAATATTTTGTCTATGATTAGGATTTTTATGCTATATTTTAGGCTTTGAAGAAATGGAGACATTATTTGTTGCCAAAAGAATTTATTGATATACTAACCACCAGGCTTCGCAGTATCTCAATAGTCAAGGAAAGTTAAATCAAAGGCACTTAAAATGGGTTGAGTTTTTGCAAAATTATAAAAAAAAATTGAAGCATAGGAGTGGAAGGTCAAACAAAGTTGTAGATGCCTTGAGTAGAAGGAAAAATTTGTTGATAGAGGTGAATATAGAGGTTTTTGGGTTCAATGAACTCAAGAGTTTGTATCTGGAAGATCCAGACTTTGCAGAAGCTTGGAAGGCTTGTTTGGAACCTATTACATTGGATAGAACAAGATGGTTGGATTTCTTAATCCAATATGGAATGTTGTTTAGAGGAAGCCAATTGTGCATTCCAAGGAGTTCTATGAGAGATAATCTAATCAAGGAGAAGTATAGTGGAGGATTGGCTAGACATTTCGGTCGAGATAAGAATATTACTCTTGTTAGTGAGAATTATTACTGGCCACAGTTACAACAAGATGTGAAGAATTTAGTACTAAGTTACAGACTATGTTAGATGGTGAAAGGAGCAAGTCAAAATATTGGATTGTATCAACCATTACCTCTACTTGAGAGGGCATGGGAGGATATTAGCATGGGTTTTGTTCTTGGCTTTCCAAGGACACAAAGAGGGCATGATTCCATATTTGTGGTGGTGGATAGATTTTTAAAGATGGCACATTTCATTTCATGTCATAAAACCAGTGATGTTGTTCATATTGTAGAGTTATTTTTCAGAGAGGTGGTGAAGACTACATGGTCTACTGAAGAGTATAGTTTCAGACAAAGATACAAAATTTGTTGTTTATTTCTAGAGGAAATTATGGAAGAAGTTGAAGAAATATTTGAAGTTCAGTTCTGCACATGATCCACTGACTGATAGAAAAATGGAGGTGGTGAATAGGAGTTTGGGTAACCTGCTAAGATGCTTAATAGGAGATAAGACCAATGGATGGGATTTGATTATACCTGTGTACCTTGGAATTTTACCCTACTCTAATGTGAAAAATACTTTAAAATACAAGTGATAAAAGACTAAGGACACTTCAAGATTAGCCTAAAGAGTGATAAAATAACAAGGGAAATAGATAAAACAAATGGAAATAGTTATACCTCCCTTGCTGTCGGAGACTCCTTGGTTGGCCTTTGGTTTGGATGACTTTGTGTGCTCCTTAGATGACTTCTTGAGTGACTAAATGCAAGATAATCTTATGCAAAATGATTAGAATGGATAGCTAGATGATAGTGAATGAGTGAGAATGCAAATTGGCAGCATGTAGTTATCAAATGGCTAAGTGTTGAAAATGCCCTTAAGGAGGGGGTATTTATAGGAGAATTTGAATTCTCTAGAGAATTCAACAGTTGAGATTCATCCAACAAGGTCAAGACGAAGGGCTATGGTGAGTTGAGAAGTCACAAGCCCTCACATCTTGACATGTGGATGGTGAAGTGGCTAAGGGGAGATGAGGTGTAAGTGAGGTGGCCAAAAGGTACATGAGGTGGAGGAAGGACAAGTGCCTTCCAAGTACATTTGGAGATGGGAAGAATCTTGGGTGAATAAAAGTGAATTTTAAATTCACAATGATTGGAAGAATCTAGTGGATAAGACAATGTTCCCACAAGGTGGGAGTTTGTCACATGTGACTTGATGTGACAAGTCAAAGGTTCTAGAAGATGCATGGGAAAAGGGGATTCTTGGAGGAATTAAAAATTCCTTGGGGATGGAGAGAGTTGACCAAGGTGATTAAGATTAATTAATTAGTAATTAGAAGATAAATGAGGATTAGAAGCCAACTTGCAAAGTTGGAGGATGTGACACATCCTAATCAAGGATTAGGCATGTGCACATCCCTAATGAAAAATTAGGAGATGGATTAGGATTAGATGAAAATGACATGTGAGGAATTAAATAAATGTAATATTTATTTAATTTATTTGATGAAAAGAGGATTAAGGAGGGTAAGGTATTTAATTATTAATTAAATACCTTAGGGATTTGGCAGAATTAAAGATATTAATTAAATAATAGTAATATTACTTAATTAACTCGGATAAGAGGATATTTAGACGAAAAGTGATAAATTTGGATAAATTAAGTGTCCAAATCTGGATGTCTACAATACCACATGCAGAATTTGCTTACAACAATTTTGTCAATAGGAGCATTGATAAATAACCATTCTAGATTGTGTATGGGAGTAGTCTAAGATCTACTTGTGAACTACGAAATATGGATCATGTAAGGGGGAGAAAAGTAGTGTTGAGGTTAAAGATTTTGTTAAGCACCTGAAGAATTTGCATGAATAGGTGAAGAAACATATCAATAAGATGAACTCATAATACAAGGCTAAGGAAGATCAGAAAAGGAGGTATAAGGAGTTCCAAGTAGGAGATGAAGTCATGGTTCATTTGTGAAAGGAAAGGTTTCTAGTTGGTACATAAAACAAGTTAAAGATGAAGAAGTTTGGACCATACAAGATCTTGAAGAAGCGCAATTCAAGAAATGCATATGAGGTAAAGTTGCTTGATGAAATTCATATTTCACCTATGTTAAACATTTTAGATTTAATAGAATATCATGAAGGAGAAATTGATGAAGAAATAATAGAAGCATAGTGGAATATCCCAGCACCTACTTCAGAAAAGGAGATACAAGAAATTTTGGATAGTCATGTGGGTACAAGAAACAGGAAATATGCAAATTACTTGGTGAAGTGGAGAGGAAGGCTTGTTGAAGATTTATCATGGTTGTTTGAGGTTGAGGGTAACCATCTTGATTTTCCTCTAACTCCTGAGAAGTGATAGAGTTGAACTTTTAAAATTACCCTAGTTGTCTGATGTAGGAGCGTCCAAAAGTGTAGAGAAATCTTGCATCACCCAAAAAAATATTTTTCCTTAATTTCTTTAGTTGTTTTGAGATCTATGATGGCACTTAAGGGGTGTAAGACATTCAAAAGTTAGAAAAGGCAGAAAATGGTCACTTACTATTTTTAGTAAGTCGACCTAAATGGGCTCGTATGGACCTAAATATTTACCTCAAGGAGCAGAATTGAAAAAAAAATTGGTTGCAAAAGAATCATCTCAATACCCTGCATAGTTTGGGAGATTTAAAAGTTTGTCTCAAGAAATTTCTCCAATGCAGCTTCAAATTCTTCAGATATGAAAACCTCAGAGGGCCTGAAACGGCTCAAAAAGTGGATGAAATGATATTTGATTGGTTTGGTGTTGGAGATCTCTTCGAGAGCTTTCCAATGATATGTTATAATAGAAAATCAGACACCCAGATCAAAAGTTATGACCCCGTGAAGTTGCCCCTCTAAAAAGTGAATTTCATTCAAATATCTTCCTAGGAAATAAATCAAATGGTGGGACTTTTGAAACCAAAACAAAAGGGAAAGTTACACTTTCTAGAACATTCTAGGGTGGTTATTGGGTAAAATAAAAAGGGATAAGTGGGGGTTGTAGAAGGTGGCTCCATTAGTGCAGATTGTTGCTCTAAATAATATATATTGTTTTCAATATTGATTTTGTTGTAATGAATCAAGCCCATGAGGCTGCAACATGTAAGTTTTGAATTTTTAATTTCATTTTCTAAAAATAATTGAAAGTGAGTTATTTTGTTTGTCTCGCATCTTTTGTGTTCGTATCTATTGTTGTGATTTGTGTGGGTTTGGGGCGATGTGGCCCTCATCATTTACGTTTGTAATTTTTCAAAAAAAAAAATTGTTTTAATATAGTTTTTTATAAAATAGACACTATAATTTAGTTTGCTAATAAAATATTAAAAAATGAAGTTAAATGGGATGTCACTCTTTATATAGTAAATTGTATTCTTTAATTCCTTCATTTTTTATGTATTTATAACTTGAAATTTGTGTGCATGGATTTGTTTTTTTTTTCATTTTGATAAATATATATTAAATAAATATTAAACTTTACATGCATTGAAAACACAATTGTTTCCATGAGATGTTTGTTAGAATTGTGAGAAACACAAGATGTGGGATCATAAAATGAACAAAAACACCTTCCATGCAAGAGAGTTGCAAACAATAATTTACTATATCATCAACAAGAAAAAAATATAAAATGAAAGCTTCAAGAGTCTTCAAGAGATAATACAATGAAGGAGAGTGCTTATATGAGAAAATCCTAAATGATAAATGGATTAGATCATGACGAGTGGCATCATCCTATGCAATGAGACAAAATGATCTAATAATAGCTCACTCTAGTTAATAGAAAAACACTCCTAAGTTCAGCTTAAGTGCATGAAGTGAAATTAGCCTAATAATTAATTAAAGATTAATTAATTATTAGCCAATTCATGATTAATCTAACACCCACCCTTAAGTGAACTTAGGGAGTAGCTAAAAACCCTAAAAAATTAAATTTATAAAAAGAAAAGAATGTATGATGGGTCCTGATGTAAACAAGGCCTAATGAGGCACCCATGTACAAATAATCTAATCTCTAAAAATTGGAGAAAATGAGAAAACCTCATGGGAAAAACTCATCTCCAAAAGATAGAAAGGTGAATGGACTAAGAATCCTCCAAAACAATGTCCCTAAAAGAATAGGAACATGAAGAACATCAGTGAAGCACAAAGAAGTTGTAGATAACTATCAAATGATGACTGATATATTGTTGAAATGAAGAACCTCCTTTGAAATAGATGATGATTAGGATCAAGAATGCAATCATTTGCATGAGTTCCCTAATAACACTACTTGAAAAAGATGGAAAATAAATGAAAACACCTAGAAGTCAAAGATACATATGGTACATGAATCTGCATGAGTGACCGAAATGACACTACTTGACCATGCTAGATGTAAGTTGAAAATATAGGTACCAATAGTATGAAGAATATTGATCAAGTGAAAATGGAAGGTCACCTCCAAAAATAGGAATCCAAGAGTGTCCATATGGTAAGTGCTCCATCCCACCAAAATCCATGGATAACCAACTACTACATCCACCTGGTACATAGGAGCAAATAATATATACATAGCTCACTCCAAAAACAAAACCAAGGAAGCATTATCACCAATAGTAGAAACTCTGCCATAAATAAAAAAGGGAGTCATGATAGGTCCATTGAAATTATGTCACAAAGAAGTGCATGAAAGAGAACCAACAACATTTGAATATGCACAAAGGAATGCTTGCAATTGAAAAGAAAGGGTGTGCAAAACAAGAAACACACACATGAGGAAAGAATCACTAGGATTCAATGTTACCGTGGAAGGAACACTCATTTGGAAAAGGTGTGATGGCTAAAAAAAGGAACTACACAACCCTTCCATTACACTTTATAACATAGTGTGAGTACAAAGGGCACAATGAGATGTGCAAAAATCCCCAAAAGTAAGTTTAATAGTGACACTTTATCTCAATGCATCTAGAAAAGAGAAATTGCATTCAAAAGATGTATATAATGCCCAAATAGGACAAAAAAACTAAAAATACATGTAGAACAGCCAAAAATAATTCATCCCACACAAAGAGAAAGTTTCCAAGAGATAAAGCGCTCAAGTGATTCACTAGAATGTGAAAACACAAAAAATGTACAAAAAAATCTGGAACAAATACATGAATAGTTGTGAAGATCTTTGAAAGACCTTGCCAATGCCATTGGGATTATGAAAATTGAGAAACTAGTCAAAAGTTATGAGCTCGGGAGTGAAAACAACACTTCTAACTTTGATAGATGATAAAATGTGTTAGTGTGAATGGGGTTATTTCCTAACTAGTTATTAGTGAGGATCTATTCATGTCATTAACAAGTTTACTTAGGAGTTGGTTTCCTAGCTGGAATTATAGAAACTAGTATTTAATGGGACCATCTCTCATTAATAGGCATGTAGTTATCTAGGAATTTAATATTTCTCTCGTGCATTTATAATTATGCATTAGGCATTTAATGTTTGTAACTAAGGTGGCTATCCAACCTCCTCTCACCTTGCCTATATAAGCAAGGCTCTTGTACATTTTTAAATCATCTCATATTCTATATCAATTCATCATAGATCATCATTTGATCAGGTTGTCTTCTTGCTCATGTTGCAACACTTCTTTATTCATGTGGATAGTATTCTTATTGGTGATTCATTGCAGACTACAACTTCAAGTGGGTGATTGTTGATTCATATTTCCAACATGGTATCAGAGCTTAGGCCATAGGAGATCCATCTCATATCGTGAAGTTGAGTTGAGGAGACTATCGAATACCAAGGGTTTTCATGAAGGGCTAGTTGCTCTCATCTGAGAGGAAATTGATTTTTGAGGAACTTTGCATCATATCTAACCCTGTCGTTGTGTTCAAGAGGTCTGAAAACCTAATGATCACCTTCCCATTCATTGAAATTCAACTTCATCATCTAGAATACATCAGAGGTTTTTTGCAGCAATATTGAAGGGAAAAGGTCAAGAACGTATAGTTGCAAAGGAAAATTTTTCCTCCCCCTTATTGCAAAAAATATATATTCCCCCTAGTCAGCATCATATCATTTTGCAGGTTCAAAAAAAAATCCTATTTGGGATTTTTTAATAGTTTGCAGAAAAATATTTCATAGGGGTTTTGATTTAATTCTTATCAGCATATCATAATAGTTGGTGGCAAATATTTTTTCCATGGGATATTTAATTAATGGTCAAAATTTAATATTGGACTACACATATATATTCGGTGGTAATATTTTTTTTTGTGAACATATTAATTATTTGGCAGTCGGTGTCAATATTCAATAGTCAACATCCACATTTAAAAAAAAAGGGGGGTTCCATGTTTACTTGGTGATATTTTATTATATGGTCAAAATTTGTTTGGAAAACATATATATTCGAATAAATTTGCAGGCTTAAAATTTGAATTTCTGAAAGGAAATATTCAAATTTTGATTGGTGGCTTTTATTTCATCTATCAGCTCATACCTGACAGCATTCATTACTCCTACCACCATTCGACTACCATCCGTTGGTTTTTAACTTGTTGTCGATCATTACCACTATGGACTTCTTTTTCATCGCTGGTCTATTCTGCTTACCACCCATCGAACTAAGTGCCCAACCAAAGGTTTCATTGAAGACTAAGGGCTCCACCCGATTGGAGCGGTGTCGCCCCAGCTCAGCCCAACAATAATCCCTATCATCGCCAGATTAGGTGGCACGATTCTTTTGCAAACCGATCAGCCCCATGGTCATATTGCAGCATGGGAGCTAATTTTTTTATCCCTAAGCACTTGATTTTTGTGCCTATTTAGCCTACACCCCTCAACAAGGCAATTTTTTTCAATGGAGCATAGTGTTTCGCCAAGATATCAAATTTTCGCAAACAAGATATCATCAAAAAGATGGTTTTGTATTCTTCACAGTCATGCAAAGTATTTTTCTATATTTTTTTGTGATTACAATTCATATCCATTTGAATTCAGTGCTTCCTTTTGGACTCTCAAGCCCGTATCTTTTCACCAATTTGTTGTATTTTGGAGATTCCAGTGGCATTGTGAAGGTGATTCAAATTTCTATCAAATAGTCCATCCACTTTTTTTAGATTCAACCCTAGGTATATTCTATCATTTTTTTTCAATTTGTGGCATTTGCATGATATCTTGAACATAATACAATTTGGAGAATGTTTGTTTGCATTAGAGGCTTTATTTTCACTAGTGCATAATATTTGGGATTTTCTATTTGATATTGAAGGTCAATGTCTTTGTAATATTGGATATCATTCATAGTTTGTTATGGGGTTTTCATTTCATCCTTCACTAATTATGTTGGGAAGGGGAAACTATACACAATGGAGAGATTGCATTATAAACCATCTCCAATTACTTCAATTGTTGCCACATTTGTATGGTTTAGTTCCCCCTCCTAATAAAGGTATCCAAAAAAATTCTTGGAGTTGTAGAAGGTATGATGTCTTAGAGGTTGTTGCAATGCATGTTGATGATGATGTTTTGAAATATATTGATCATTATGATTGTCCTCATATTCTTTGGAGTAATTGTTAGGTTCCCAAATCTACACCCTATACTTTTAAATGAACTCAGTAGATTTGGACTAACATGGGACTGCTTTCAGGTTGTGGGTAGCCTATTCGAAAGCAGACCTCTAAATTATGGGTTGGCTTCCCTATTTGATGTCACCTAACTATTCCTTGTTGGGAAAAGGGGAAAAAGAAGCATGAAAAGAAAACTAACCCCTATGGTGATGCACCTAATTTCTTTTTCTCAAACTTGCACAACTTCTTTTACACACATGAACGATCAACAACTTAACAGTGGCTTACACAACTCAAAAAACTTCATATGTCTTTGCATCAGTATTTCATAACAAGGCTAAAAATGTCAAGGACAACATCTAGAAGGAAGAAAAATACATCTTCACAACTTAGACTCTACCCTGAACTAACTCAACACATGTGATGACCTCCAAGTTCAACTAATTGCATAAAGGAAAAGAAAATAGGACAAAATCAAAGGGAAAACAATTATGCCATAAGATTTCATCAACCATTTTTAAAGCTTTCACAATAAAACAACATAATGAGAAGGTAAAATATATTAACTTATTGATCACAAGGTGTTACATTGCTGCATAAGTCTGCAAATCTGAGTTACAATGTTGTCCTCTTCCTGGAAAAAGCTCCAAAAAAGCTACAATTCCTATAAGAAGAGAGAAAATAACTCCCTAAAAGTTCAATTTCAAGATACTTAAGCCATTCTCCAAGCAACTTCCCACACAAGTCCTTCTAGAAACCCTAGGTCGGATGAAGCACAAAAGCCAAAATAGAAGCTTCCAAAAACACTCCAAAAGGTCCTCCAAATGCAAAAAATTCAAGCCATGACTTGACCCACTAGAAAAGCATGACAAAAAGCCTCCAAAAAGGTCTTCCTTCCTCCAAAACTATCAAACACATCCTCCCACACTTTCTCCATGTTGACAAGTCATCACGAAATCTATCACATGCTTCCAACTGGCTGAGTCACACTTTTGGTGTGTTTGCAAAGGCTCATGACTTCAACTGAACCTCCTTTGACTGGATTTTAAAAGCACGTGCCTTTTATATTTTGCATTTAAAGTAACATTTAATCAAATGGTTTATAGTTATACCATTTAATTAAATATTTTACAACTGAAAAAATTCAAAAAGAAAGCTCAAACAATGCTTTCTATGATTTAGTCTCCAAGTCATCAAGTTCAATTACACTCAATTTTGAAAATCAAAACCCCCTATCTTGTCTTACATACAACACTTATTACTTTGCATTTAAATATAACATTTGTAACTAAGTGGTTTATAAATTACCACTTAGTAAAAATGTTTCACATTTTTATAAAAAATCAATGCAAAATAAAAGGAGGGCTCAGCCCATATGGGGAAACACAAAGCAAAACATCAAAGTCCTAAAGACTTATAAGGCATAAGGAAAAATTCCTAAGTTTTAATAACCATCTAAAGGCAAAAAATGCCTAAGTCTTGAACTTGACCACCTACCATGCAACACATTAAAATGTGTTTTATTTTTAAAAGGTAAGGAAAAAATGCCTATCAACCTCCCTAGGGTTTCTAAACCTAATCAAAAGCAATGAGAAAAAAAAGACAATTCATTTGATTCGAGCCCTATGGAAGAAACCTATGTCGCCATAGGGTTTTGGAGAGGGCACCACAAACATGATGTTTTTTCACTGATTTCTTGGATGAAATTTGATGAAAACCACATAAAAACAATAGGTAATTCGTGGTTCTTGCACAAAATTTGTATTTTACATCATTTTGAAGACCATTATATGCATTGAAGTTGCGGCTTGTAGCATTTTTCTGATGAAATTTATGTTGAATTTCCTTTTGCTAGTTATTCTTCTTACTTGCAGCCGCCATGAGCGACTTTTGAAG
This sequence comes from Sequoia sempervirens, assembly GCA_007258455.2. Lineage (NCBI taxonomy): Eukaryota > Viridiplantae > Streptophyta > Pinopsida > Cupressales > Cupressaceae > Sequoia > Sequoia sempervirens. Next base: position 583,343,385 of record VDFB02105785.1, read on the forward strand.
ATTGAATGGAAGCAATTTGTATAAAAATATTTGCATATCTCAATGTCGATGCTACTCGAGCTCAAGTAAGCTCACTTCAGCCTTGTATCCCTCCATTTTCTAGCATATAGAGCCCATTTTCAAGCTTCCATTAAAAATAAAGCAACAAAGACTATTTATTTTCTTCTGTATGAAGCCAGATTGTGAAACCCCAAGTGGGTTCGTTGCTTTTTATAAAAAAAAAATTGTTCCTTTGGTCGCGGCTATAGAAGATGAAATGGTTTTCTTGCTTGTCAATTTTTTTTCTTTCTATAGAATGTTTCTATGAAAGACTTGTTCATCTTCTCCTACAAGACACTCATGTTCAAACCTTGTAGATGTAACAAACATTGAATACTTTCTTATTTGCATATTCCTTTGCACTGTCATTCTCTATGGTCGCGGCTAAGAGAAACCTCTGACTTTCATTTTCTCTAGCATGGACTCTTTCCTATGAACAAAAATGATTTTCTAAATGATTCAATGCCATTGCACAGTACGAGCACAATTTGAAGGCTCTAAACATCTTGTCCATTCCTTCAGGGACACTACTCCTTATGCTTTGATATGACCTGTCGCTTTGTGTTGTCCTTATATATTTATTTGTAATTAATATGATGACTGCACTCATGAGTCATGAGTTTCAATTTCCATAAGTTGGTTTTTGGATGCTTTCGCAGCAAAGAGCATTCAAGAAAAGCTCTGCAAATAATCTTTGTCATTGTCATGTTCGCTAAAAGCATGAACTCCTCCACAAGAATGTTTGAATCCTTCTAATCATAGAACATGCTATCACATGGATTACCAAATAATGTTCCTACTTTATTTCCATCCCTATCTTGCACAAACCCTTGTACCTAATGAGGGTTACGATCAATTATGGATTATTCCTTGAACTTTAACTTGCAAGAATACTCACTATTTCCCTGTATAAGCATTGTCCCATAGTGATAGCAGTATAGCTTTCCCAAGATGAGATTATAGATAGATGTCATGACCTTACTCCACTAAAACACCTCACCATTATCAAACTCTAGTGTAAGAATCCCCACAGGATCAACCTAAATGGACCGCCCCCAGAATTTTCTCTTTAGGTTACTATCTCCCCAAAATTTCCATCCTCTACTTCACAATGGAATGAAATAAGCATAGGGTGATGGTTGACCTACTCAACAAAAAAAAAATGGAGGCCTTTATCTGGATAATCAGCTTCATATGTTTACCCCAAAAGAGGATTAAAAGGTTTACAATATCGACCTTCTGAAGAAGCATATCCAGAAACTGCAAATGTTGCTACATACAATATATGCATCAAATTGTTTCCTTTCATTACTACACTTGTCTCTCCATTTGTTGACATCATGATGATAGAAAGATCCATCTCCAATCCAACATGTTCGAGGAGTTTGAAGCCATCCATGTCAAGCATATATACATCACCAATGACTAGGTCAAAGCTACCCTTCCTTTCTCAGAGTATTGATAATGCAACAGTTTCCCGAGTACATGTTGTAACTCAATCTGCATTCTTTGTTACTTGTTTCTTGTTAAGAAACTCTATTTGGATATTTTTTAATGTGGTTGGCATCTATCCATTTAATGTGCTTTCCAATGGTTTTATTGTTCTTTTCTTGAACCTTGTATGTTGTACTCTTACATTCTCTTGACAGTCACTTTCATGAGACTACTTCCACAACATCCACCTTTTGATGCCCTTCAGAGTTCCCTGAGAGTTATTTTCACAAGGTTGTCTACTACTTGGTTTCTAGGAAACACCTATGGTTGTATTATGATGCAAATGGTTTCTTCACTTGGGTATGATGGCATTCCCCTTGTTTCTCATGACTTATTGATTTTACTTGGTCAATGCTTGATAGCTCCTCCTGAAACCAAAAAGCCTCCTTTGCTGCCCCATAGCATACTTCCTTGTGGTTGTTCTACTATGAGATGTAGCATTCATCCTTCCTTTAATATTGTCCCAACCTTCATGGTTTCCATAACAATTTTTGTTGCTTGACATGAATTTACTACCTGATCTCCACAACATTTTTTTTCCTTTTTGATCATGCGTAACACATAACTATCTCCCCACTTTGATCCTATTGGGCAGACACATGTCCCCTATGTCAGTGGCCTAGAAGCTCACCGTCCTATGTGATGTGTGGTTGTCCAATAGGGTCAAGGTGGGAGGGACCTGGCAATACTCTATATTTCTCTCTCATTATTTAAGAGATGCATAATTGAACTTGATGCATCTTTTGAATATGATAATGAAAGTTGATCAACTGGTGTGATTCCATATTGATTTAATGCATTAATAACAGGTATATCTTTGATCAAGTTTCTCACTTTCCTATTTCTTTCAAAGCATGTTGAGCTCTACCCTTGTGGGAGCCACATTTACCCCACATGTTGTATTTAACTGAATTAGAAAAAGTAACAAGACTTGTCCTAAATCTACACATGAAGCAAACAAGTTAGAATAATAGATGCATGTTTTGGATGTGTTTGATGGCTTTGTTTTTTTCCAGGACATCCAATGTTTGCATGCTTATTTAATGCACTTATGGATCAGTTTATACATGCATAGGTAGGTGTGTATGTAAGGATTGAGATCTTTCATTGCTTAGAGCCTCACTCTAATATCATTGTTTTTCCATATGCAGGAGCTAGGAGCATTACAGAGCTGGGAAGGACACAAGTAGCTTTGGGTAGCAGTAGTAAGGAAAGAGGGAAACTTAGAATTTCAACATTCATCAATGGAGGTTTTGGAAAATGCATGGGTTTTCATTAAAAGATAAATTAGAAAAATTGAAATTGTGAGTGATTTATAATGAATTTTAATGCAAGGAGAGAATTTTCCTTATTTATGTTTGATTTAAAAATTGTTGAGACCATTTTTGTTTTTATCTCCCAAAATTTTGCATTAAAATATGTGTCATGCTTAAATAATGAATTGATGTGATGAGTCTAGGATTTGAGGTGTAGGGTGTAGGAAAGAGGTGGCTCTTGATGTCGACCATGGCACAAAGGGGCTTGAGGATATGATAGGTGAAGTGTTTCATAATAAAGTGATAACTAAAGATTTTGGGGGGAAAATAACCAAGCTAATAATTCCTATGGTATAGCCAAATTGCTAGTACATACTTGATAAGAGCATAAAAGGTATGCTTGCTTATGGAGCATTGACACTTCCAATTTGGTTTCTTGTCCTTGATTTCCTTGTACCTTGTGTTCAATGAGATACATGTCTTTGATCATGTTGTGATCAGAAGAGATTTGATTGCACATGAACATGTCTGTGTTAAATGAGATTATGGTTGCACATGTTTATTTTTGCATTGCATGTTATATGATGTGGATTGTCTCTTATGCTTATTGTTGATAAATTTATCCCCTTGAGCATGTGTGATTTTTGTTTGACGATCATTCTATTGGACTATATGTATTTGATGTGATCATGCTATGCCATGTGTATTTTGTGATGATGTACTTTATTTGAATCCATGTGTGTGTGTGTGTGTATAATGATTGGTGTGTTTGTGAGATATGCTCCTTGTTTTGTGTGAGTGATGTGCTTGTGCCCAACTGACTATCTCCTAGCATGGTGCAAGAGGAATAAGGATACCACATGCTTGGGTGGTGTGAATAATACCATTAGGGGCTGGAGATTCTTAGAGCCCTCACCTTGGAGGAGCTTCAGTGAATGTGCAAGTGAAGGTTCTTTCCTTGCCTCAAGGCCTTAATTTTCATATTATGATGTATATGTATAAGACCTTGATTCCTCTTTGTAATTATAATTTTATTGTAATGGAACATCCTTTTTGAATGGAATGTAAACCCTCCTCATAAATGGTGAAGGGATTGTCTTCACATGTATTCTTTCTCGACATTGGTGTCAAATAGTTATATGGTTTTATTTGCAGTTTATCTTTATGTAAATTTTAGTTAAAATGAATGTAGAGAATACTTTAGTTTTGGATTTAAAATGAATCCTAAGTTAGAAAACATGTTATTTGAGGTTTGGAGCCTTTATCTCTCTTGTGTGTGTAGTGTGTCATTGAGAACCACCTTATTGAGGGGTTATTTAGGATTCTTTGAGTGGCCTTAGTGGGGTTAGGAATTTTGTAACACCTTTCCCATTCACTCCTTGTATCATTGGCTTCATGTTGAAGCCTCTTGTGGTCTCCATATCCTTTTTTATTGTTGTTTTAATTTTATGGTGATCCTCAAAATAAATAAAAAATCCCTACCTTTGTTCTTACTTATTCCCATTTTCAAGTTCATAGTTGAGTTTTCAAGCGTGAAGTTTTACTTTGTCATCTTTCAAAGAAGTTTTCTAAACCTTTTCGATAGCCAAATAAGTTAATCAAACCATGTTGAAGGTCGACGGAGTTTTGTAACCTATGTTTAAGACAAAAGGGCTATCTCATATTGTGTCTTCAATGTATGTGAAGTCTGTCTTCCTCTTTAATTTGTCTTACAATAAATGTTTAGGTATTTGATGAGGTTCTCATAACCTTGTTGGAAGCCAAAATGGATTCTAAAACCAAGCTCATAGTCGAAAGATTGATTTTTATGATTGCAGTCAATAATTAGAATAATGTTTATTAAAAGGGAAAGAGAACAAGTCTTGACAATTTAAAAGGTGGGCATTTGAAATTTTTTTGAAGCTATTCCAGAGATCAATGGGGTTCTTGAAACCTTTTCAAAAACTAACAAGGTTCTCATAACCAATTTGAAATCTAAAAAGGTGCTATGTTTTTAAAAAATGACTTTATACACAAGACAACAAGTTTTGTAAGAGATCGAATATATGATTTTGCAAAATTAATAGGTTTTGAAAACCCTATCAAAGGCCACTTGAGTTATGAAAAACTTTCAAAATTCTAATGGAATGAAATTTAGGAAGGATAGACTGTATGTTAGAAGAAGATGAAGGTTGGAACACACTAGCATTTAAGTCACAATTAACTTCATTTTAGAAATCAAGAGCATTTATTGTTCGCTTATAAAGTAGTATTATTTTGCATAATTGATTTTATTTCATGAGTTTTAAGGAGAACACACAAAGTGAAGATAAAATTGTAGGTTTGAGCAAGAAGCAACCTAACCAAATTCCAAGATTTGCGACACAAAAATATTCTAGTCATGATTAAATGTACTTAATTCCCCATTGTTATTTGTTTAGAAGGGAAATCCCATAAAATCAAAGACATTTCATGAATATCTACAAAATGTACAATTGTCTTCTCAAAATTAAAATTCCCTTAGATATAGCCATTTGTTTATTGAGTGAATTATTCAAGATGTTGTGTAATTTTGTTCTTGATAAAATTAAGTACAAATACCTTGGCTATGAGCATCTTTCTAGCTTGAAGAGCACACTCCCAAAAATCAAAGACATCAAATTAAGGCATGTAAATTTTAAAAAAAAATTGGGAGAGAATTAACGTAGAGAACTAAACCATATTATGAAAAGGTTGGTGGAGAGTGGGTTGTTGCAGGTAGCTAGTTTTCCTATCGCATTCTAGTGTCGAGATTTGGTGATAGAGTGCATCAACCATTATGACCCCCAAACAAGGGAAGTCAAGATAGAGGATAATAGGGTCTTCTATTGGTGCCACCTTGCTAGTAGCAATGGTGAGGTTATTCATTATATTTTTTTCCCTTATGTTATTGTGTTTCACATGGCACTTGTGTGTTGTGCAAGTGCAACATGTTGCGTCTTACTTGTTATTTTTGTTGTTTCATTTTTTTTTGTTCATTTGGGTAATATCTTAGGTGTGTTGGCTTGGGGCATTGCACATGATCTATGAACCAATAGGTTTTAGAAAAAAATATAAATACCATGGTGACAGTAATAAAGTCTATAAAATTATTTTTCATACTATTCCTAGATATTTGAAACATAAAATCAAGTAAACTGTCTTTATACTACTTGGAATTGTTAGGATTAATGTGTCATCCACATTGTAAATCTTATGTCATGGTTCTAAAATCCTTGGAAAGTGTCTTTAGGAACTTAAAGTGTATTGGGAAAATATTTTGTAATATTAATTCTCACCATTGTTTGTAATATATTCATAAGGGGTGTTGGGTCCATTAGTAGCGGTAAAAGTGAGTTATGGACATATATATTTAATATTGTTTTCCCCACATGTGGATACCTAGAATGGGATAATAAAATATAAAGAAAGGATAAATGAGTGACTATTGGGATTCTCCAAGTGGGAGCTTGGAAGGTGGCACCCAAGTTGGAGGGAAATTATTGGAGCCAAAACCAGAGTCTTTTCACATTTTGAGGAGGTATTCCAAGTGTTGGGGATGTTTGGAATGAAGGGTATCTTTAGGAGCCTTGTTTGGGGCTTAAGATGTCTTCACAAGTCTATAAATTCAACCTCTTGGGTGTAGAAAACATGACCAACAACTGAATGTAGAGTTTCATTATAGGTATGAAGATAGGTTGAGGCATAAGGAGGTTGTTCATAGGTGCACAAGTGCTACCATGGTGGAGGAAAAGAGGATAATGGAAGTGATTGTATTGTAATCTCTCTTTTTTTAAGATAATACATACTTGACCTCTCTTCTTGGTGGAGTTTTTTTGCAAGGGTTTCTCCATGTAAATCTTGTGTTATGTGATGATATTGTGTTGTTGATTTGTGCCTCATTGTTGCTATCTTATGGTGATGTTATTCTGTATTATTGTTGTTATAAATTTTCATAATATGGTGTTAATAAGAATCTTATGTTGGTGGATTTTTGGCATCATAAAGAAGATGGATCTAATCATGGTATTCCATATTAAGGAAACTTAATTTTTAGATTTGCATATGTTTCATATTTTCATGTTGTTGTAGTCCAAGCCTTTTATCTCATTCATTGATGTCATAGTTGGATAGAAATTTAATTTCCAATAATTGGTATTGAACTTGTTTATTTCTCATCATTTGGTATTAGAGCTTAAGGTGAACTAGGTTCTAGGTATTCCTTCTTTTTTATTTTTTAGCTTGTGGGAATTTTTTTAGAAGGAATTACAAGTTGTTGGAAGACTTTGTGGCTGCAATGAATGTTCAATGAGTTAACTTTGTTTTGTAGATTTGTGAGATTGGAAGACATGAATATTGTCAAAGTGATCTATGTTGGGCATTGTAAGCTCATGATTATGGATCTTTATGGAGTTGGTTATGTTTTGGTAACTTGGAGCTCTTGTTTGACAATATATGTGTATCCTCTTTTTTGTTGGTTTTGTTCCTTTACTTTGTAGTCATGCACAATGAGAATGTGTTCATGTTGGATAGGTAGAGACATCCTAGTTACACGAAGAAACACCCTCGATTTAGACTACATAATGGAGTGCTTATGTTGGCTTCATGGTTTTAGCCCTTGGTTACATGAAAGCACTAGAAGATAATCCACTAACCTCTTTGTGAGTTGTGGAGCTACTATTTTTCATATGATATAAGCTCTTGGACAACTTAGTTTTCCTATTGGGTTGCAATTTACTCTTGTTTTCAGCCATGGCTTTGTAGATCTAAGCTCATTCCATTATTCAAATCACATGTTTGATGTGAATGTTTAGATGTTTAAATGGATTTCATATTTAAAAATATGGTTTTACATGTTTAACATGTTAACTAAAATAGGTGGTATGTATATCTATGATAATACCATATTCAAGTTGTTTTGGATGAAGACAGTTATAAATTTGCATGGTTGATTAGAGGATTCTTATTTATCTATGGTTACTCCTACATGTGGGTTTGTTTGGAAAATTAGATCTAGTGCTGATTTTGGTGTTTGAGTCTTGGAAATCCACATGTTATACATGAATATCTTTGTTGTGCATGATACTTATGTGAGGTTGAATCTATTTTTTAGTTATTTGAGATTGGAGCATTGATTAAATGTATTTCTTCTTTGAGATGTTGCATATGTATAGATCTTGTAAATTTGTCTGATGTTGATTTTTTCTGGTAGGACATATTCATGGTCACCATTATTACATTGATATTATTATTATAGTGAGAGATGGTTATGAGAGTACCTAATATAGTTTTTCATTTAAATCTATAATAGTTATTTATGGTGCATGAGAAGGTATGCTCACTTTTAAATAGATTTTTGACAATGATATTGATCATGATGCCATTTATAACTTGGTATTACTTTTAGTTCCCGAGCTTTATGTAGTTACATAATATGTTATATCTTCTTTGTTTCAAGATTTTGGTTCTAAGTTGTTTTTTTTACACTGTGTAGTGATCCATGTATAATATTTGATTAAAATATGTATCTAGTCTTTTGCAATAGTTGTTTAGTGTCATAAATATTTCTTGGATTTTTCATTTAGATAATAGTGAGATTTTGATGAGATCTTTGGTTCTATTGACAAAGGATATGTGGAATTCATATCTTCTTGGTTTGGAGATTATGGTTGTACTTTACCTTATGGGAGTTCATGGTGTTGAGTTCTTTGATTGTGTTGGGGCCATGGAGTATCTTCAATTAGGAGATGGTTATCACAATGCCTAGAGAGTTTGGTTACATGGTTTAGTGGGAGCTTTGTCGGTGATGTTGATTCATCCTTCCATGATGGATGGTTATTTATCTCTTAGGAAGGGATGTTAGATCATGATGTCATGATATGTTCCTAATTCTATAATTGGAATTTTGATAATGGTCATGTTTGGTTCTCTTTGGTTTTGAGTATTAATCATTTTCTTGGAGCTTCATGATTTTGTAGGGTTGCATTTGAAGTTGGCATGGATTGATTGGTGGATGCTCATGGAGACTAGAGAGACTTTTGTGAGGCTAAGAGATCTCTTATTTATGGGATTGTATGTTAAAATGGTTACTCTTTGATGAGGATTTTAGTAGAAAGACGAAGAATCCTACACCTAGTTATGGATGTGAATCCATTATTGACCTAAAGAGAATATTGTCATTTCTTGGTGTTGTGTGTATAGGATAGTCTTGTATCCCACTCTTGGTCTACTCGGTGGGTGAAAATTTCCTAATTATTAGATGCATTATTTATTTTATATCTTGTCTTCTCATATGTTAATCTTGAATATAAAAATTTTGATGACTTGTTAAGAAGAAGGTTTACAAATTTCTATTGTTCTCCTTGTTTTAGTCTTGAGCTATGGATCTAGTTTTGAGGACTATTTGGAGAGGCACAAGAAATAGTTTGTGGCTTTGGGCATATTCCCTTTGTTGTGAGAATGATTGGTTGGTTTTATCTACCTTGAGTATGAGAGGTTTACATCTATTATTTTCATGTTTTTAATTTGATTTGAATGTTAATATGTTGATATCTTTTCAGTATGGGAATGGTGAAGGAGATCTTACATTACACAATTTGGTACATGTTAGTGTGGAACAAGGATAAGGTTTGATTTACAAGTTCTCTATTTGGTCATGGTATTCTTCATGTATGTTTGGTTTCACATGATTGAGTGTGAAGAACTTGGGAAAACTATGGAGACTAGTGGTGAGAGTTATTGTAGTATATTTGTTTGATGGATTTGCATTCATTGTATGTTTCCTTGGCACTATGTAATAGAGGAATTAGCTACATCCTCTACGTGAAGTACTATAGGTAGACTTCGGATTCCTTGATATATTTTTTAGATTTGACTTTACTCATGTAGTGGAAGTTTTTGGATAAATTTCTAGATATCCTCTTTGATATCTTGGTTTGTTGATTATTGATGTGATGACGAGTTTGCATGCTTCATTAGATTGGGATCTATGAGTCATGTAATTTGTAGGTTTGTACAACCTATTGGTTGTATTGGGATGACTCGAATGTGGATTGCCTATATCCACAAGATTATTACAATGTTTATGTAGAATTTTTTATTTGGGCTTGTCTATGGTCATTTGTGCACTGGTATGTTGCATTGAGATAAGAGGATGGATATGCAGAGACTTGATTGCAGATTTTGGGTTAGTATGTTGATGGCATGAAGTTCTATCTATTTTTTGTATACTCTGGTTTGAAGTATGGTTAGCTTGGATGAATTTCAATTTGTTGTGGTTTCTATTCCAAGTGGTATGGGAAAGGTAGCTACTCAGAGCCTTTGTTATCATTTAAATTTGATGCTTGTGTTCATGTAAAGATTGGTGCAGGTTTTAGTGTCAGTTGATATGTTTTACCTTGGCATGTTCCTTTTTCTTCCATAGGTGGCATGTTGGAGGAAGTGAAAGAGTTTCTTTCTTGATGGTGGTTATCATGGTTGTTTATTTAGGTATCTTTTTGGAGCATAAGATCATGGAAAAGATTCAAATGGTACATGATTGGCTAAGTAATGTTTTCCCTTGTTTGTGATTCCTATGGATGTATTTACAATATTGATGCCAAGTGGGAGAATGTTAGGATTAAGGTGCCATCCACCTTGTAAATCATATGTCATGGTTTCAACATCCTTGGAAAGTGTCTCTAGGCACTTAGGGTGTATTGGGAAAATATTTTGTAATATTAATTATCACAATTGTTTGTAATTTATTCATAAGGGGTGATGGGTCCACTAGTAGTGGTAAAAGTGAATTGTGGAAATAAACATTTAATATTATTTTCCTCGCATGTGGATGTCTAGAATGGCATAATAAAAGATAAAGAACTTGGCTAAATGATTCACTGTTGGGATTCTCCAAGTGGGAGATTAGAAAGAGGCAATATGTGTCTCTTAGTATTTTATCATTTGTTGCATTTAATGTAATGTTTATCTTCCATGTTTGGGTGCACAAATTGGAGGGAGAGTACATTGGAGCCAAAATCAGTGTTCTTTCACATTCCAAGGAGGTATTCCAAGGGTTGGAGATGTTTGGAATGAAGGGTCATCTTTGGGAGCCTTGTTTAGGGCTTAAGACGTCTTCACAAGTCTATAAATTCAGTATCTTGAATGTAGAAAGCATGAGAAATGACTAAATGTAGAGTTTCATTGTAGGTACCAGGATAGGTTGAGGCATAAGGAGGTTGTTCATAGGTGTGCAGGTGCTGCCATAGTGGAGGCAAACAGGAGAATAAAAGTGATTGCATTGTAATCTCATTTGTTTGAAGATAATGCATACTTGGCCTCTCTTCTTGGTGGATTTTTTCATAGGGGTTTCTCCATGTAAATCCTATGTTATGTGATGATCTCGTGTTTCTGATTTGTGCCTCATTGTTGCTATCTTATAGTGATTTTATTCTTTATATATTTTCGTTATAAGTTCACATAAGATGTTGTTAATAAGCATGTTATTTTGGCTGGTTTTTGGCATCATAAAGAAGATTGATCTAATCATGGTATTTCACTATTAAAGAAACTTAATTTTCAGATTTGCATATAAGTTTAAGATTTTCATGTTGTTGTAGTCCAAGCCTTGTATCTCATCCATTGAATTCATATTTGGATAGAGATTGAATTTCCCAATAATTGGTATTGAACCTTTTTATTTATCATCAAAACCATCATTTGGTAGTTGTTTGGAGATGATAATCATCATCTATACAATTGGTAGTTGTGATTCTTTCTAGGAATTTCAAGCATGCATGGGTTGCCATGATTTCTATATTGATGTTTTGACAACAATGTTATATAGTTTATAATACATTGTCAATTCCTTTTAGCAAACCCACTCATGATTATAGGACTCATTTTATAAGGATGATTTATTACAATACTTCTCTTTTCATTTTGTAGGATCTAATCTTAAGGATTTTGTAGAAACTATTATCCACACTCAAGAATCTAGTGCAAAAACCTTTTAAGATATTAAATATGGTCATATGAACCTTCAAATTCTTTCATAGACAAATATTTCAGAGAAGTGCTAATATTTCATCTCTTTCAACTCCTACTTTCTATTTTAGTATTGATTATGATTAGGAAATTGGTGATTCATCATAGTATAATCATACTCATCATTTTCTAGAAATAACTTCTTATAATGAGTACTTGGTAGGTATTGAAGGTTTATTTTGTGAATCACTTCTTGTGAATTTGGAGGACACTTTTGAGGATATTCATACCCTCTTTGATGATAGTTCCATATTGGCTATTATCTTCACGTATTCAATGTTGGATCTTGGTGTACATCCATTTCCACAAAATTCTATATTGATACTTTCTTCACTTAGGCCTAGGACTCCTAATTTGATTATGGCACCTCTTAACACTAACATGGTGACACTTAAACAAATTACAAAGACATCATACTCTTATCTTTCTTCCCTTATTCTTTTTAGAATGGAAAAATATCCTACATACACATTTATGTTTGTTTCTTTATAAGGGGAGAAACAATGTTTGATGTTCATAGATTATCTTTAGAATTCAAAGTTGAGCATCTGCTACCAAATCAAGAGACTACATATTTAGGGGGGCTTCATGGACTTTCTCCTTGTCTCTCTCTTTGAGGAGGATTCTCCCTCTTTTTCTACATGAGGGTGAAAGGGTGGAGCAGGGGGGCTGGTGCTTCTTTCTAGGAGGAGTTCCCTTACATGAAGTTTTATCCTTCCTAGATTATTTTTTATGAAAGGTGTGTTGTAGACCTCAAATATTAAGCTTAATAAAGTTGATAATATAAAATAAATATTTAATTGTAGTACATCCTAGAGATGTAGATATCGCATAGGTTTGACATTCTTGGGGCTACTTGTATCTTGTATGTGACATTGGGATAAATATTTAATGATTTCAACATTAGAAAATATTCAATATTAGAAAATATTAGTATCATATTAGTATCATATATTTAATTTGGGGTTATTATTTAGTGATTTCATAGTTTATGTACTACGACTTAGTGGTTTTGCGCAAGCTCGTTTCTACAAAATCAAGCACATGATTAATTATTGAGGTTGACTTGTGTAATATTTGACTTGCTCGCTAAGGTTTGGTTGAGCATATTTTGTAGGTTGCATATGTTAGTAGATAAAACATGGATTGGGATGTGTGGCTACGTGGTTCTCATTTCCTTGTTCACATGGAGGAATGCAACTAGGGTGCTTGATGTTTTAGAAGCCTTACATATATACTTTACAAGTATATTGTAATCTTGAGATAATACATTGAGTTGTGTGTGATTTTGGATTGGAAGTTCATTTTTTTCCTTAAGAGGGATTTTTATGGTACATTTGGTGTTATCTTATGGTCTCTTTGTTGTTCTTTTGTATTGTGGATTTCAAATACTTAAGTATTTTGTATATTTTTCTCTAATGAGAGTTATGTGGAAATGGAATATTATTGTTGCAAATTTCCTTTCATACTTGAGGGATACATTTCATACATATTTCATACATGACTAATTAACATAGCCACACATTTGTCAAGTTTCATTTGATTATCTTTCCTACCCAACTTTAAAGATTCACTCATGAGGGAGTGCTGGCATGTTATTTTATTTTTGCATTTAATTTATTGCTTTATTACATATTATGCACCTAATATAGAATAAATTTGGTTAGGTAGGTTGTATTTGCATCATGTGATTTGTACTCTCCTAGTTTAGTGTAGATGTGCACACATGTGTCTCCATCTCCTATTATCCCACATTGGTTATTGTAGATGTCTAAATTTGGACACTTAATTTATCCAAATTCATCATCTTTCGTCTTATTTTCGTTAATTAAGTAATACTACTATTATTTAATTAATATCTTTAATTCTACCAAATCCCAATAATACCTTATCTCTTTAATCCTTCTTCCATTTATTTAATTCCCTTCATGTCACATCCTCCATCATTTTTTATCTTATCCTAATCCATCATCTAATCTCATCATTAGGATGTGCACATGCCTAATCCTTGATTAGGAGGTGTCACATCCTCCAACTTTCGCAAGTTGGCCTCTAATCTCTCTTAGCCACCTAACCATTCTCTAATCCTTCACTAACTAGCCTAATCAACCTCTCAAGGAATTTTTAATTCCTTTTATCCTTCCAAGGAATATTAAATTACTTTTCTCTTCCCCATGTCCTTTATGACATGTGTCCTTGGTCAACCTTATTAAAGGCCTTCCCCTTTTGGACAAGGCACTCCACTTCCCATGTAAATTTTAATTCACCTTTTAATCCCCCAATGCATTTAAGGAATTTTAAATTCCTTCCCTCTTCCCCATGAGAATATTTGAAGAATTTTAATTCCTCACATGTCCTCTCACCCACATGGGGACAAGTACTCCTTTATGAGGAGATCTTGTCCAATCCCAAGGTACTTTGTACCCCCCTCCATGTCATGTCCTTCTCCTTCCACCTCATGTCCACTTCACCTTTTAGGGCTACATCACATGCCACATGTCAAGATGTGAGGGCTTGTGAGTTCTCAACTCACCTTAGCCCTACATCTTGATATTTGGTGGCTCAATCTTGGCCATCCATATCCTCTAGGAATTCTCAAAATTCTTACAAATACCCCCTCTTTTCTCTCATTTTGGGGAGATCATTTTGCTAGCCAAACTCTCGCAATTTTGTTTCTCAACTTATACTTAGCCATTTTCATGTTTTTATCCACTTGCACTCATCCTCACAACATCATTTAGCTTGCATCTTGTGCCATCCAAGGAGCATACACATCAAAGATCGAAGGGCCAACCAAAGGATCGATTCGACGCAAGGTATAAGGTTCCATTTTGTTGCTTTTTATCTTGTGTTGTTTCCAACTTAGGCTAATCTTGAGGTGTGGGTTGTTTTGGTGTTTATTTGCACTCTTTTACTTGCTGCTCATTTTCTAACACTCACATTCGACCTATCACAGTTATAAATTAATATCTCTTGGTAGTATATCTTATATATTCCTACTTGTAGCTCTTATATGAGCAATCTAATTCAATTTAGAATCTACTATCAAGTCATATATTTGTATGCTTTGATAGATTATAATTATTCTCTCATTTTAGGTCTCTTTATGCTTTCAGTAAAGCTCCTTGCTCACTTTGTTGGCTATCTCTATAGATAGATATTGCATAGTATCAAAGCATTATGTATTTTCTCATACAAAAAGAAGGCATAATAGTGAAATGAGACTTTTCTTTAAGATGTTAGACATAGGTTGGCTAATAGTAACATCTAAAAGATTAATAAATAACTTGCACATTTATTTAATCTTGTCTAAAGGTTAACTTTCTTTGTTTTGTAGAAAACTTTGGGAAGGAAGACATTAGAATACACCTTAGGGGAACCCAAATTTGTTGGTGTGAATAAATGTCTTGTACCTAGCTAATTCCTAGTAGGGGGGCTTATTCACATGTTAAGTTTACTTAGGTCTTAGGTGTCCTTCTAGAAGTATTAGTTTTCTAGATAAGACCTTATCATATATGATCTTTTTTACTTTTATTTAATATTGGTTACCTAGGTCATTTAATAGTTGTCAAGGTTGTTGTCTCATAACATGGGATTAAGACACATGTCATAATCTTGTATAATCCTATCCCTCACCTTGCTTTTATAAGCAAGGCCTCTCATGTACATTTGTATCAATCTTGCATCCATAATCATAGCAAGTTCTTCTTGTCATTTTCTCTCCTATGGAAGATATTTTGGTCTAGTAACTATTCCTAGGGTTGTTGGGAGTCATTATTAACTCTTACATGGTATCAAATTTCCAATATTGTAGATTCCTTCCCAGATCTGAGGCTTTCATCTTGGATTGAAGATTTTGTTGGGTACATTTTGGGGTTTCAAGGACCTCACAATTGAATTCAGGGCATCAAAGAAAGTCACTTTTTCCTTTCGTTTTGTCAAATTTTGTTATTTTTTGTTAGATCTATAAGGGTTTCAAGTAGGATGAAAAATTGATAGATCTAGGAGATAGTTGAATGTTCGAGGCACTTTGGGCTAAATTTGACCCTTTCATCACATCTGAAGACTCAAAAACCTATAGATCGATTGTGAAACCATAAAAAACATACACTTTTATCTCAAGGACATTAGAGGTTTTTGTAGTTATTGTTGAAAAGTCTATACAATATAGATCATTACCATATAGAATTTGTACATCAGTGGTCTATAATAGTCGGTATCCATATAGAATATTCCACTACATATACTTTGACATGTTCTCTACATAAAGAGTGGCATAATCTTCTATGCCATCCTCCTCCTATGATGTTGTATGTCACATCAGTTAGATGAGGGTACAAATTGGGTTTAATTTTGGGGTTTTTTTAATAATGAATATTTGTTTTATTTTTTTTATTGACTCTTTTATTTATCTCGCCCACTAGGTTTAGCCCCTGGATGCAGGTTTAACCCTCATTCCCAGTGCCCGTGTGAGGGGCTTACCTTTGAGTGGAGGAGGGGCAATGTAGTTTGACCTACCACCGAGGCACCATCCCACATTTCCCAAGTAATGGTTATTTAAAAAAAAATTGTAGTGCATAGTCATATTGGCACCTGGGGGCTTAAGGCCCATGGGCTTAATTTTTGCCCCTCATAGCCCTGATAAGGATTTTTTTTCAAATTGTCATAACTTGCAATATAGGAGGCCATTTTTTGAAAATGAGATATCACCCAAAAGCTAGCTTTGTGAATTTTATAGTGGTGCAAGTTCAAAATTTTGTTGTTTGATGCCTATTTTTCCAACTTGAGGTCAAATCTTGTTTTCTAGCCCCTAGGCTCATAACTTTTTGCTTTGAAATTTGTTTTTCCCTATTCTTGCGGCATCAAGAAAGTATTCAAGAGCAATACAAGCTTATACATGTACTTTTTGTATATTTTTTTTATCAAAATTGCAAAATTTCAATTTGAAGCTAGATTGGTACTTTGACATAATTTGTAAATTTGTAAAAAGAGGCATTCTCTTTGGCACAAAGGGGTTATTTTCTTGTATTGTGAGGGGTAATTTGTTGTTCCTCTATTGTATTTTTTGATTTTATCATGGATTTACCAAAATTTGTACTTCTAACTCCATATAACTATCATGAATGAAAATCTCAAATGGAGGTTTTATTGTTAAAATTGAAGTTGCAAATAATCACATTTGGTACATATCCAAAACTCTTAGGAGCTACAAAAAAGAAAAGAAAAAGATAATGGTTTGATAGAAGGGATGAAGCCCTTGGTACTCTAATTTTGTCCATTTCTCCAGATCTTAGATATCATGTTGTATCTTGTACTCATCCTAAAGATGTTTGGATTACCTTAGAGCATCTCTTTAGTAAGCCAGATAAAATGAGGAAATTTAAGTTGGAGAATGAACTTATGAGTCTTAATCCTTCATATTTTGATAATATCTAGGACTTCTTCACTAAGATCAATTCTCTTAGATTGTAGTTGTCTAATTGTGGGGTCACCAAAGAGGATAAAAATTTGATTCTTTCTATTCTTGCTAAGCTTGGTCCTGATTATTCAAGTGTTTTTTTTTCTATATTTTATGCTACAATGGATGCCTTAGACAATGCATACAAAAATTCCTTCTCTTGATGGATTTGCAGCTCAACTCACAAGGGAACAAGCCAAGTTGGAACACATGAGCAAATTGAAGTCTTCCAAATCTCATACTCTTCTTGCAAAAGATCCAAAGGATTCATGTGGAAAAGGAAAGAAGAAGAATAAGAACCTCAATTCTAATGAGCAAGGTAATGATTCGCCTTCACAAAGCACTCTTGATTCCACTCCCTAAATTCTAAAGAGGAATCATCTAAAAAGAAGAAGTTGAAATGTGCATATTGTAAAAGGCTAGGACATGATGAGAATGGATGTTATGATAAGAAGATTGATGAACTAACACACCTTCTTTAGAAGAACAACATTTCATTGCCCTCATCAATGTCTTCCTCTTCTTCTTCTTGTGCATCCCAATCCACAACAACTTCATCTTCTCAATCAAGGAACACATGAGTTACAACTAGACTACACAAAATGAAAGGATAGGCACTCTTTGCCTCTACAAGTCTCGAATCTAGAAGATGGCTTCTTGATTCAAGGGAATCTCATCATATGGCATCATCTATGGGAATGTTCTCTTCTTTTGAGCCTTGTAATTCACCTAATATTTTGATGTGTAACAATACATATATAAAGGTGTGGGAAGGATTCTATTAACATGGGAGAAGGCACTTTTAGTGATTTTCTTTGTGTTCATTCCTTATCATCTAATCTCCTTTATGTTTATCAAATCACCCATAGTGGACAAGGCAAAACATATGAGTGCACTCCTGATAAAGTATACATAAGGGACTTGGAGACTAGAGAGATCATTTCCATCGAGATGGTTGATCATTCATCTCATTTGTATTCCTTTTCCCATTTTTCTTCTACTGATGATAATGTTATGTTGATTGATATTCACACTCATTCACCAAGTGTGAATCATGTTTGTGAGGAGAAGTTTGGTCATCTAAACCTTTGTATTCTAGAGACTAGTGTTGAGCTTTCTACTCCTCAACCTTGTGCTTCTTCAATTTTCAGTGCTTCTATTTAGCAAGATGTTCATAGTTTTTTAGATCTTGCTTTGTGGGATGAATATTTGACAAGGATTTCTAACTTGTTTGTGGAGACTCATACTGCAAATTTGGACATACTTGAGGGGGTTTCTCTCCTCTTTGACAATAGTTTCAACACAATTGTTATCCCACCTTATTTATCTTTGGAGATTGGCATTCATGAGTTTCCTTATTCCCTTGATTTGTCATGTTTCTTGGTTGAGTTTGATCATGATAATGTTGTGGCTTATTCAAGCTTGGAGACTCCTATCAATTTTCAAAGACATACTTTTTGAGACTTCATCCTTCCTCCTTTCAATTAGATATGGAGTGGCTTCTTCATTAGCCTATGGATTTGTTTTTTCCTAAGGGAAGATGTGTTGCTTGCAAGAATTGGATCATCTTTTATTTTCAGGCATTCTTCATCACCATTGGAGCTTCTTCATTATGGGGGATATCTTGTCTCTCTTTTTCCCTCTTATGGGGGGGGTGACGGGCGGGGGTGAGGTCATTGATTGTATATACATGATGGATGTAGTCCTTTAGGGGTATCATTGAATCCTCTATACATCCATTTTTTTGTTTTCTTTTCTCTCTTTCTAAGAGAAGTTTTGTCCCACTAGGTTTTCTCATTTTCTCCATTTGTGAGAGATTGCATTGTGCATAGGTACCTAACATGGCCTCATAGCCAAGACCCATCCTTTTCATGTTTTGCATCTTTGCATAATAATCTACTCCCTAAGTCACACTTAAGGGGAGTTGGTGTAAATAAATGTCTATCATATCTTATCTTTTTAACTTATTTAATATTGGTTACCTAGGTCATTTAATAGTTGTCAAGGTTGTTGTCTTATAACAAAGGATTAATATACATGTCACAATCTTGTCTGATTCTATCCCTCACCTTGCCTTTATGAGCAAGGTCTCTCGCATACATTTGTATCAATCTTGCATCCATAATCATAGCAAGTTCTTTCCATTTTCTCTTTTGTGGAAGATATTTTGGTCTTGTAGCTATTCCTA
Organism: Sequoia sempervirens; assembly: GCA_007258455.2. Classification (NCBI taxonomy): domain Eukaryota; kingdom Viridiplantae; phylum Streptophyta; class Pinopsida; order Cupressales; family Cupressaceae; genus Sequoia; species Sequoia sempervirens. Next base: position 583,362,841 of record VDFB02105785.1, read on the forward strand.
GGGGTGTTGGGAGTCACCATTAACTCCTACAAAATTGTCGTTAAGTGAAGGATGTGTGAATGGTGACAATAATGACACAAGGATTACATGAAAACTTAAAAGCCACATGGTTCATATTGGTTATGTGGTAGCTAGGCTTTGCACAAAGCCTCAAGGAGTTGGGGTTCTTCACACCTAGGGCTGCCAAACAATGCCTAATTCAAATGTCATGCACATTAGTGGGGTATAAAGTATGTTGACTATGAACAAATCTAAAAGGCAACATCACGCCTACTTATATTAGTTCATTGTTATTTGTGGAGTGCATGTGTTCAACAATTTCTATTTAGATTCCATGGATTCATATTGAATAGAAAAAAAACATAATATGTTAACAATTGAATTCAAACATGTGTGACGTTTAAGTTGAACAACCAATACTGAATTGATCTCAATCATGAAGCTTGCTTTGAAGGCCTTTTTATCCTCAAATACTTACATTTTCAAAACATTTCCAAGAATTTATGAAAGGAATATATTTCTTAATAATGCGTTGTTAACAATTGAGTTCAAACATGGTTTGCGCTTAAGTCCCACAGCCAAGCAATACGAGGCGACACTGAGTTGATCTAAATCATTAAAGTTTGCTTTGGAGACTTCTTTTTTTGTCTCGAGTATTTTTGCGTTTTTGAATTTTTTTGAAGGAATTTGTGGGAGGAATATGTTTCTTAATATCAAATGGCCAATGCCACATCCTCTTTAGAATTCTATGCTCACTTAAGTCGCTCAATGGTTGTTTGGTCCACAAAATTTAATTCCAGCAAATTAATACCCCAGCTTAGAAGTTTTGAATGAGGGCATGGAACCAATATCACCATATACACAAGCTCAAGCTCGTAAACATTATAGTAGCAAATAGAAGATACTTTTTAATTATGAATTGTACAAAATCTGAACATACAAGTTACAAGACAGATGAAAATTGGGTCAAAAATTTTGAGCATTTGGATTAATCCAAGTTACAGAAGTGACTAGAGTCTAAACCACTGAGTACAGTGAAAACTAATGTGCATCTGGATTAATCCGATCATCATGAATGTACAAACCAATAAAGAATGTTTACTGCATTGAACATGACAAAATAGTTAATCACAATCATAGGATGAAAATATAGAGGACCTTTTATCGATTTGCACAAGTGAGTATGAAAATGTATTGAAAATGTCAAGATGCTTGGATCTTGTGCTTCAGGATGAGATATAAGAAAAGAATCCAAACTAAAGTGTCTTTCCATAATTTCAACTCTAAGATCTAGAATAGAAATGCTCTTGGCCAGCAACCTCTGCTTTCCAATCTTCTCATCTCATACAACAAGCCTCAGGGAACTTAGTTCACAAACTGTTGTAGGTAGCCTCGTCAATTCAGAACTCTCTCTGAGACCACTCCCTCAATTTCTTCAGATCACTCCCTCAATTTCTTGAGTTGTGCTATTTCCTCTGGAAGTTCTGTCAAGCCTTTGCATACTGAAATTTTCTTAGAGCAGTGATGTAAATCATCAAAAAAAAATTTGCATATGATATGAAAACTTCATATGATTCTCAACGGAAATAGGACAACTCAAGAAGTTGAAGGAGTAGAGTTGAGGTTGTCTTATTTTCTTTCAACTTTCCTCTAGATTTTCTGCATATTATGCCAATGATTTTCCTCCATAGGTTCTGCATGTATAAATCACAAAGGAAATCCAATTAGAACATTTTGCATTGTTATGACGACTACTTATATAGGTTATATTCTCATCATACTGAAAACATGTGTAAAGGGAAAAGAGTGCTTGTATTTGTGATGCAGACAAGAAGGGATGTTAATGTTACACCATGAAAAAGTTAGAATTGAAAACAGCATAGTTGCATATCGTTACTTATTAGGGCATAGGACATTTAGAGCATCCACAAAATCTGCATATTCTGAATAGATTACATGGGCTGTTGAGTGTACCCACTGAACAAGTGATTAGAATATCCAAGCCTTACAACAGGCTGTTGAGTTTTCTTAGAGCAGTGATATAAACCTTATAATATGCAGAAAATCATGTTTGAAATTCAATTCTGTTCTACAGCTTGACATCAAAGGTGAATATTAAAAATAATGGGTAGTAGTTCATAAAAGAAAGTTCTGGACCAAATTGCATGTGTAAGCGTTTATGAATAACTCATTGGTGAGAATGGAGAGAATTTCGATATCAAATGCAATATCATTAAGTGACTCCCCTGCACCTAGCAAACTACACTCCCTCCGTGTTATGACCAACCTCTTGCTGTAGACTACATTGTCTTTGTCAAATCTTGCATTACATCAAGCTGAGAAAAGTATAACTCCTGAGCATTTCCATATGGGATTATTGTACTTCCCCTGTTCAGTGCAAGCATGTCAGCTCAGTATTGAAAAACATGTTATCAGTAGATTCAATATATATAAAGAAAGACAATTTATTTTAATCGCTAATTAAATTTAGCAGGTTTCTGCTTGCAAGTTCTGATAAGATAGAAAAAGCATCATGCCTTTGTAGCTTTTGAACATTAACCAAAATGTCCAATAGTGCGTCAACAAATATTTTTCTGTCCTCTGGAAATAACCTTACCTCTGCGAAACACTCTTTAGCTATATTGTCTAAGGAGCTATGTTATGAGAAACAAGAAACAGAAATGGCAACAGCAACGTGAAAATAAATGAGATTTTAGAAGGCTATACATAAGAAATGGATAAGTTTACATTAATTTTTTTAAATATTTAAAATAATTATAATTTTACTAGTCAAAATTTTCAATCCTAAATATATTACTTAAATAATTAGAAAATAATATATGTATTTATTTAATAATATTTAGTACACATTGAAATAATATTTATTCAAATAAAAATCTACCCACTAAAACTTTCCCAAATCAATTAGAAAATGACAAAAAAATCAACTCGCTGAAAAACTTTGGACTAAAATTCTACCAACCTGTTTATTTTTAACAGAAACGTTGCATGCTGAAAAGGATGCATAGGAAACATAAAAGCAGTTGCTAAAAACGGAAAATCCCTTTCTGCCATTAAAACGTTCAACGGGTTCTTCCTGCCACATTTCTGGTAATATAGTTAAGTACTCAATACTGGTCTGCAGCAATATAAATAACCCTTTTCTGTGATAATCTGATATGTATTCTCCTCTAGAAATCATGTTCCTCGCTCTCTTCCTAACCTTGTGGGGTTCTCCATGCAAAGAGCTTCCAGTCATCATCAGAGCAAGTTAGTGGCAGACCATGACATTCTACTTGCATCTGCAATTAATAAAATGTAAAGAAAATTTACAAGCAAACCTTGTAGGACAAGGTAATCTAATAAATAAATAAATAAATAATTGTATATTAGACTCACAAAACAACTATTATTTCAAAATAATCCATACCTCCTTTATTAGATTTGCATCTGTAACACTTGGAATTACATTTGTCCAAAGGCCCATAAGCAGAAGTGACAGAGCATCCTTTGCATTCAACAATGGTAATAGATAGTGCTGTGTAAAGTGGTTTGTGGGTACGGTGGAATTGTCTCTGATAGACATCACAGTCTTTTGTTCTGGACCTTCTAAAAACATTTCTTCCAAACGTTTTTGAGACCAAACATCATTCAAAAAAAATAGAGTTAGCTTGGATTGACTCAAAATCAATTGCTACAGCTCTATGTGTGCATCTTCCACATCCTTAAACTCTGGTTTTTACCTTCCAGCTATCTTCTCCCACATAGTTTTTAATGTTCCTTTCAGGTTTGGTGACTGGGAGACAGCGATATCACACTGTTGTCAAAATAATCTGGAATTCATGGAAAGGCAAGTGTGTCTTATAGACTGAATACCCTAACATGCAAGAAAATATGCCACTTAATCTAATACAGAGTAGCATAGTGAACCCCATGACAGATTATAAATGTATGTAATGCGGCAAAGAAGAAACTCTGATACATTTATATTGGCGATGCTTGAAAACAATGTCTTCTTGGGTGTGTTTTCAAGAGGTGTCTTCTACATGAAGATAGTTTAGATGATTAGGGCAACTAAAACCATTATGGCATATAGTACAGTTATGGTTGCTCTACTTAAAAACGCAATTTGATTCCTCATCATAATATTGTCTTATTTTTTATTAGCAAAAATTTACTCTTGAATGTTGAACTGTTTGATAGCTAATTATTTTCATGGAATCAAGATGTAAGGAGATAAACCCCATTTCACTCTAAGCGAGTTGATGACAAGCACGGAGGGGCATTGCTTATAGAAGGTAAATCAAGAAATATCAAACAAAAATTGAGTCCGTGCCTCCTGAGGCAAAAGAACATTGTCAATTATGTTGGCCTTATAGGAAGAGATCTCCCATCCTGTTCTTATACTACTCAAAACTGATTTTTTAAAAGATCAAGCACTAAAAATAGCACTTCGAATCAACCACACAATACCAGAAGAACACAGGTTTTATGTGCTAGCTTATCTCTTTTTATACACATACCTAAAATCTTGTCATGAGAAGAAAAGCCAGAAATTTAAAATAGAATGGCTTTTTTAATAAAGGCTTAAAGCATTGAGAATAACATCAACAGAATTTACAGGGGTATCACCTTTAATATGGATCATTGCATTGAGAGATGTGAGAGTAGTCTTCCCATCACCTCCCGTACAATGCACACTAACTGACAACACCTTCCTACGGAACAAAAGCCCCTTCAAATCCCCAATACATTTCTCTAACCAACCATAAAACCGAGACTTTCCAGAAACATTGCCATCATGAGACTACATTGCATCATCCACCATTTCAGAACTTAGACTAGAGTATTTGAACCTGCATGATTTCTGGACGAAACCAGTTCAGACAAAAAATCCAACCAAAAAGCAACTCTGGAGAACATAAATGATTGAATTTATATAATATCCATGGGATAGGCCACCTATAAACAAGATAAAAAAAAAAGAGGAAATACCAAAAATACAGAGGAATAGCCCCCTTAATCTTGACTGTTGAGTGTTGTGAGGACCTAAAAATTTAAAACAGTGTGTCCTCTCTGGTAAAGACAACTTAAATAATTAAAATAAAAAATTGAGAGAAGCACCATTTCACCTTTAATTTGAGGATCATTGTCAACATTCAATGTGAGATGTTTTCAACCAACCCCCATACACTGCACACCAACAACTGACACCTCACCATGGAAACAAAGCCCCTTCAAATTCCCAATACATTTCTGCAACCCCACATAAAACTGAGATTTTCTAGAAACATTATCATAGACTAGAATTTTCATGCCTGCATGATATCTGAACAAAAATAGTTCAGACGACAGAAGCAACCAACAGACAACTCCGGAATAGACAAATGATTGAATTTATATGATATCCATGGGACAACCCAGCCAAAATCAAGACAAACAAATAAGAGGGAATGCCTCACATACAGAAGAATAGTTCCCTTAAACTTATCAGTTATGAGGACCTGAAAATTTGAAACAGGGTAGGCTTCTCGCTGGTAAAGACAATTTACAAACAAAACAAAAAAGAAATTGAGGGAACCATCATTTCACCTTTAATTTGAGGATCATTATAGAGATTCAATGTGAGTTGTTTTCCCTTGAACCCCAATAGACTGCATACCATTGACTGACATCTCATTCTGGAACAAAAGCCCCCTTCAAATCCTCAATAATTTTCTCAAACCCTATATAGAACTGAGACTTTCTAGGATCATTATCATCATGATAGTGCATGGAATCATTCAGCATTTCAGAATTTACTCTAGAGTATTCACACCTACATGATTTCTGAACAAAACCAATTCAGATGATAATTGCAACAAAAAAAACAGCTCTGGAGCAGACATATGATTGAATTTATATAAAAATTCATGGGACAGGCGACACAAAACAAGGAAAACAAATAAGAGGGAATACCTGGCATACAGAGGAATAGCCTCCTTAATCTTGACAGCTAAGAGGACTTACAAATTTGAAATATGGTGGCCTTCTCTCTAGTAAAGACAACTTTAAAACAAAACAAAAAAATGAGAGAACAACCATTTCACCTTTACTTGAGGATTTTTGTAGACTCAATGCAAGAGATGTTTTCACACCAACCCCCATAGGCTGCACACCTCTGACACTGACACCTCGCTGTGGAACCAAAGCCCCTTCAAATCCCCAATACATTTCTCCAACCCCACATAAAACTGAGACTTTTGAGGAACATTATCATCATAAGAGTGCATGGAATCATCCACCATTTTAGAACTTAGACTGGAATATTCATGCTTGCATGATTTCTGAAGAAGAACAGTCCAGACAATAGATGGAGCCAAAAATCAACTCTGGAGCAGAATAATGATTCAACTTATATAGTATCCATGTGATAGGCCACCCAAATACAAGCCAGAGACAAATAAGAGGGAATGCCTTCCATACAGAGGAATAGTTCCCTTAACCTTGACAGTTATGAGGGCCACAATTTTTGAAACAGGGTTGCCTTCTCCTTGGTAAAGACAACTTCAAAACAAAACAAAAAAATTGATCGAACCACCATGTCACCTTTAATTTGAGGATCATTCTAGAGATTCAATGTGAGAATTGTTCTCCCATGACCCCCCATAAACTGCACATCATCGACTGAAACCTCGCCGTGGTTCAAAAGTCCCTTCAAAACCTCAATACATTTCTCCAGCCCAACATAACCAGGAAAAATTTCACCATGATAGTGCATGGAATCATCCAACATTTCAGAACTTAGATGAGAGTAGTCACGCCTGCATGATTTCTGAGCAAAACCAGTTCAGATGATAAATATACTAAAAGACAACTCTGGAGTGATAAATTATTGAATTTATATGATATGCATGGGACAGGACACTGAAAATAAAGACAAACAAATAAGAAGGAACACCTCATACAGAGGAGCAGCCCCCTTAACCTCAACAGTTATGAGGACCTAAAAAATTTGAAACAGGGTATCCTCTCTGGTAAAGACAACTTAAAATCAAAAAGAGAAAATTTGAGAGAACCACCATTTCACCTTTAATTCAAGGTTCATTATAGAGATTTCGTGCAAGAGCTGTGTTCACCCCAACCCCCATACACTACTTACCAACAACTGACACAATACTGTGTGACAAAAGGCCTCTTCAAATCCACAATGTACTTCCCCAACTCCACATTAATCTGAGACTTTCCAGGAACATTATCATCATGAGAGTGCATGGGATCCACCATTTCAGAACATAGGCTAGAGTTTCACTCGTGTGATTTCTGAACAAAACCAGTTTGGAGGATAGGTGTGACCAAAACATAACTCTGAGGCAGATAAATGATTGAATTTATATGATATCTATGGGATAGGCCACCTAAAAACAAGTCAGAAACAAATAAGAGGGAATATCTCACATGGAGAGGAACAGCCCCTTAATCTTGACAGATATGATGACCTAAAAGTTTGAAACAGGGTGACCTTATCTCTGGTAAAGACAACTTAGGAACAAAAATAAATTGAGGGAACCACCATTTCACTTTTAATTTGAGGATCTTTGTAGAGATTCAATGTGAGTTGTTTTCCCACCACTTGCAATACATTGCACACCAATGACTAACACTTCACTGTCAAACAAAAGCCCCTTCAAATACCCAAAACATTTCTCCAACTCCACACAAAATTAAAACTTTCTAGGAACATTGTCACCATGAAAATGTGTGGAATCATCCATCATTTCAGAACTTAGACTAGAATATTCACGACTGCAAGATTTCTAAACAAAACCAGGTTGGATAATTGATGAAACCAAGAAACAACTCGGGAACAGATAATTGATTGAATTCAAATGATGTCCATGGGAGAGGCCACCCAAAAACAAGACAGAAACAAATAAGAGGGAATCCCTCACATATGGAGGAACAGACCCCTTAATCTTGACAGTCACGAGGACCTAAACATTTGAAACATGGTGGCTTTCTCTTTGGGTAAAGACAACTTAGAAACAAAAAACAAATTGAGGGAACCACTATCCCACCTTTGGTTTGAGGATCATTGTGGAGATTTGATGTGAGAGTTGTTTTCCCACCACCTCCCATATAATGCACACCAACGACTGACACCTCACTGTGGAACAAAAGCCCCTTCAAATCCTCAATACATTTCTCCAGCCCTACATAGAAACGAGACTTTCCAGGAACCTTATCATCATGAGTGTGTGTGGAATCATTTGAGAACTTAGACTAGAATATTCACGCTGCATGATTTCTAAACAAAATCAGTTCAGACAATGTATGCAACCAAAAAACAACTCTGGAGCAGATAAATAATTGAGTTTATATGACATCCATAAGATAGGCCACCCAAAAGCAAGACAAACAAATAAGAGGGAATACCTCACATACAGAGGAACGGCCCCTTAATCTTGACAGTTACAGGGACCTAAAAATTTGAAATAGGGTGGTGTTCTGTCTGGTAAAGCAAATTTAGAAACAAAAACAAATTGAGGGAATCACCATTTTACCTTTGATTTGAGGTTCATTATCAAGACTGAATGTGAGAGTTGTTCTCCCATCACTTCACATACATTGCACACCTATGATCAACACCTCGCTGTGGAACAAAAACACCTTCAAATCCAAATACATTTCTCCAACCCCACATAAAACTGAGACTTTCCAGGAACGTTATCATCATAAGAGTGCATGGAATCATCCACCATTTTAAAACTGAGACTAGAATATTTATGCCTACATGATTTCTGAACAAAAACAGTTCAGACAATAGATGCAAATAAAAAACAACTCTGCAGTAGGTTAATGATTGAATTTATATAATATCCATGTAAGGCACACAAAAACAAGACAGACACAAATAAGAGGGAATGCCTCCCAGACAGAAGAACAGTTCCCTTAATCTTGACAGTTATGAGGGCCAAGAAATTTGAAACAGTGTGGCCTTCTCCTCGGTAAAGACAACTTCAAAACTAAAAAATTGAGGGAACCACCATTTCACCTTTGATTTGAGGATCATTGTAGAGATTCAATGTGAGAGTTGTTTTCCTACGACCCCCCAATACCGCATACACATAACACCATTGACTGACACCTTGCTGTCAATCAGAAGTCCCTTCAAATCCCCAATATTTCTCCAGCCCAACATAAAACTGAGACTTTGCAGGAAATTTACCATCATGAAAGTGCATGGAATCATCCAGCATTTCAGAACTTAAAAGAAAGTATTCATGCCTGCATGATTCCTGAACAAAACCAGTTCAGATAGTAAATGAACCCAAAAACAACTCTGGATTGATAAATCATTGATTTTCTATGATATCCATGGGGCAGGACACCCAAAAGCAAGGCAAACAAATTTGAGGGAATACCTCACATACAGAAGAACAGCCCTCTTAATCTCGACAGTTATGAGGACCTACAAGTTTGAAACAGGGTGTTCTCTCTGGTAAAGACAACTTAAAAACAAAAATACAAAATTTGAGAGAACCACCATTTCACTATTAATTTGATAATCATTGTAGAGATTCAATGCAAGAGTTGTTTTCACACCACCTCCATACACTGCATACAAACGACCAACATATCACTGTGGAACCAAGGCCTCTTCAAATCCGCCATATGATTACCCAACTCCACATAAATCTGAGACTTTCCAGGAACATTAGCATCATGAGAGTGCATGGAATCATCCACCATTTCAGAACTTAAACCAGAGTATTCACATAGCCGTGATTTCTGAACAAAACCAGTTCAGACAATAGGTGCAACCAAAAAATAAGTCTGGAGCAGATAAATGATTGAATTTATATGACATCCATGGGATAGGCGACCCAAAAGTAAGTCAGAGATAAATAAGGAGGAATACCTCACATACAGAGGAACAGACCCCTTAGTCTTGACAATTATGATGAATTAAAAATTTGAAACAGGGTGAACTTCTCTCTGGTAAAGACAACTTAGAAACAAAAAGAAATTGAGGGAATCGCCATTTCACCTTTAATTTGAGGTCATTGTAGAGATTCAATCTGAGAATTGATTTCCCACCACCTCCCATACAATGCACACCAACACGACACCTCACTGTGAGTGTGGAACAAAAGCCCCTTAATATCCTCAGTACATTTCTCCGGACCCACATAAAACTGAGACTTTCCAGGAAAATTATCATCATGAGAGTGTATGGTATCATTTGAGAACTTCGACTACAATATCCAGGCCTGCATGATTTCGGGAAAAAACCAGTTCAGACAATATATGCAACCAGAAAACAACTCTGGAGTAGATAAAAAAATTGGATTTATATGATATCTGTGGGATACGCCACCCTAAAAGAAAACCGAAACAAATAAGAGGGAATGCCTCACATACAGAGGAACAGTCCCTCAATCTTGACAGTTATGAGGACCTAAAAATTTGGAACAGGTTGGCTTTCTCTATGGTAAAGGCAATTTAGAAACAAAACAGAAACTGAGGGAACCGCCATTTTTCCTTTAATTTGAGGATCATTGTCGAGATTGAATGTGAGAAATATTTTCCCATCACTTCACAAACATTGCACGCCAACAACGGATAACCTCTCTGTCGAACAAAAAAACAAAATACAAATAGCCTACATTTCTCCTTCCCCACATAAAACCGACAAAAACACCTTCCAATCAAAATACATTCCTCCAACCCCACATAAACAGAGACTTTGCAGGAACATTAGCATCATGAGAGTACGTGTACACATCGACCATTTCACACCTGTCAATAAAACCCAAAGTCAATTGTGACGTATTTTAAGCTCACTGCCACTGATTTCTTGTCCTTGAAAAGCTACTTTACATTTATTTTTACTTTTATAAGAAACTGACAGCAAGTACGAACCGTGTGGGCACTGGGCAGTAATAAAAATAATATACGTCAATGAAATTGCTTGTTCGAAGTTCGTGGGTTTGCTAGACGGTTAACTTGTTCCATCTGTATTCCTTAAGAAACCATTCCAGCGGTTTGTTGAATCTAATGTATGGAACATATCAATATAACAACCAATTTAAAAATCAAGCGATCTTTTATATTCTTTTCATGATTTTGTAATAGGGGAATTGTGATGGTGAACGGAGCTTAAATGTGATGGTCGTGCGATATTTTATTTACTAAATACAATTAGTTTTTTTTTAAGAAGATTGTATTCTAGAGAGGGAGGTTTCAGGCAGGCTGTCAAAAGATATACAATATTTAGAATAAAGTAGGTTTAGCATTTGAAGGACAGTTTTAAACAAATAATTATCATTAAATTATTTGACAAACAGTATTAATTTTCAAACTTAAGTTTTAATAATAAAATTTACATGTATAAATAATTCAATTTTGTATAAAGATTTTTTGTTTTATATTTATTTTTATTTGTGAATTCATGAATATTTATTTATATGATTCTATCTAAAAAATTGTTATTGTTTATAAGTAATTTTAATTTAGTTTAGAATTATTTTATTTAAGTTAATACATGTAGGCATAAATGTTATATGTTAAAGTGTTTTTTTTTTTTTTTTTCCCACTAAATTTAATTAGTGTATTTTGTTTGCATAATGTTTCATATCACACTTTATGATCCACCATCAGGATAAGAAAGACATCCTGCAACTCTTTCTCATCCTATGATAGATCATGGAGTGTGCTGAGAAAGGTTATGCAAACAAAATTCATGGAGTTAAATCTAGAAAAAAACACACTTCATCAATATGGATTGTGAAAATCTAATGTCTTTACTCTTATATGTTGTTTTTTTTATTAAAATACATCATTAGCTTATTTTGACCAGCAACCATTGTATAATTTATTTAAGAATTATTTGTGAAGTTGGTGCCTTATGAATATTTAACTTTTGCTTATCTTGAAGCAATCATCTTAAATTTGTATTAATAGTATTAATAACAATTTGTATAGTTAAATTTTTTTAAAAATAAAATAAAATTGGAAGGAAATGTTAAAAAGAAAGGAAAGAAATTTGTGGAACCATGACAATATGTAATTGATGCTCCATTAAAATAGAAAAGGATTCCAACTTATCATTTTCTCATAATTAAAAATTTCAATTGCTTAAATTTAAAGAAAGAACATTTAATAGGGAGGACATGGGACAATATTTTGATATGTGAAATTTTTATTAACATACTCCCTAACATTATACCCCACCTCTTATAGTATAATAGAATACCTCTTACATTAATTATTTAATTGATAAATTAATTAAAAATTAATCCATAAAAAATATTATTAGAATATTTAAAAACAAGTCAAATATTAGATTTTAAAAATAAGTTTAGATCTACACCTTCATAGTAAAAGCATATGAACCTGTGTCTAACGTCCTTGAATCCGCGTTCCTACCTTGTTTGGCATGACAAAATCTAAGTAGGTACGACGCCCACTTTTAAGTAGCATCTAACATTAAATTCAACAACGATATCATTCTCCATTCAGTACTGAATTAAATAGTTACGTACATTCTTGAATCTTGCTTCAAGGCTTGGCCACGCCATCTTACGTGACGAATTTCTATTGTCTGTTGCTTTCTGTTGTCCGATTCGGCACCTTCCTGGTTAGAGCTATGGAACCAAACAACATTATTCGTCCCATGTAATCTTTTCTGGATCTTAAATTCTTATTTGCAGTCAAAACTTGAAATTTCTGCCAATTTCAAAGGCTGTCTACTGACAGCGGCTTTTAGTTTGTAATTATTGACCGCGTTATTTCTTCCGAAGCCTTTGACCCCTTCATTTCCATCTTCCTCTGCCATGGTCATTCACTGTGACATCTACCCAGCGAACAAACTGTACATTTGACCGTATTAATTTATTAATTGAAAATAAAAAATTAGTCAATTAATAAATATGGTCAAATGTACAATCTGATGGCTGGGTAGACAATCCAGACTATGACAAGCTCTACAAGTACGATGTATTTTAGAACAGTTGTTCAATTTCCTTGTCATTGTGATGATCCCATGATGAAATTATGTGATACATCCATATTTTTGAGGTTTTAAAGATAAATCATTAGGCCTTTAAGTAAATGACGTGTTGTTTCATGTGTAGTTCTTTCTAGATATATATCATTTTTGGATTGTTGGTATACAATTTCTTTTTCTTTCTATTTACACATATATCTCCTCATTCTCCATTTTCTTCTTATAGTCTCTCTCACTCCCTTTTCCTTGATCCATCCCTCTCTCCTTATTTTATCTTCCTCTATCTCTTTCTCTTTCTTCCTATTTGCACATATATTTCCTCATTCTCTATTTTTCCTCTCATGGTATCACACCCCTCTCTCTCTTTGTCCCTTTGTCTCCCTATCCTATCTCTTACTCTATTTGACTCTTTCTATGTTCTTTCACCCTCTCCTTCTCTATGTATCATTTTCCCTCCTCTCTCTCTCTCTCTCACATTATACCAACACTATTTAAACCTTCTTTCCTTCTTTTCCATTAATTTTATTTCTACATCACCACAATATTCTAAAAAACTCACATCTAATATAAATTATGACTTATTAACTAAGCTTTCTATGTTTTTTTTTTTGGGGGGGGGAGAAGGGCATGGAACAAAGACCTATTGATAGAAAATATTTTGATGTTTTAGAAATATCGAATTTCAAGATATTCAAATATATTGTTATTTTTAGATAAGTTTGAAGTCACCCCATAACTTCAAGCTCATCTCACATTTTATGTCAAAAATATTATATAAATCATAAAAAATAATCTTTAAATCATATTTTATATTGTTTAGATTTTTATTTGATTGTTCTTAAAATATACTTTATGCTTCCACTTTATATCAGTATCTTTTAATTTCATAAATCAATTTTAATCTTATAAAGATTAAAGCAAAATAAATTAAATAAAATATAAAATAAACATTACACTTTATTCAAAAATTTAACAAAATGATAATTTGAAAAAGACTTTCAAATCATAAGATGACAATTCTCTTACTAAAAAGGTTGCATTTTTTCTTTGACTTGAATATTAATTAAACATTATTTAATTTTTATTTTTTTTAATTATATGTAAAAGTTTTTTCCTTTTTCTTGTGACTAACTTTTTTTTAATCAACAATCTTTTTGACGTGAATTTTTTTTACTTCTAAACTTAAAACAAGGGATGTACTTCTTTTAGGTACATTTGTACTCTTGTAAATTATTTTTCTATTATTAATATGATGCATTTTCCCAATAAAAAAAACTTGGTCTTATGTCTTTAATGCATTAATTTTAATTAACATTCTTTTCATATCTAGAATATGATGGTTTGGGGATTTTTTCAATTTTAAATTGTATTGTACAATTTTAAAATTTATTGAGTCGTACAATTTAACTTTCTATTATAGGTGCTAATATGGCATTTTTGAAATATTATAACAATAAAATCTATTTTATGTGTTTTTTCTTACTTTATAATATTTAATAATTTTAATTTTAATATTATAATAAATTATTAAATATAATATATTAATATAAATATCTTCAATAAAATAGATATATTTTATTTTAGATTAAAATTATTAAAATATTTAATAATAAATTTATTTTATTTATATTGTTTATTGAATAATTATTTTTATTTATAAATAATTACTTTATTTACTTAAAACAACTCTTCATGAATAATCAAAGTTATTCACATAAAAAATAAAATAAATAATATTAAAAAATAAAGAGATTATTAAATAATTAAATTATAATATAAAATAATTTATTTTATATATTAATAGATCTATTTTGAATAAAGAGGGTAAAAAAATTATTGCATTAAATAAATCACAAATATAGAGCAAGCGAGACCCTTAACAGGCATCCATAGTAATAACCATAAAACCCAAAAACCATCAATCCACTATAAAGTGGGCAAAACACCATCAAGAGCAAGTTACTAAAAAGCATCATTTTGTCAAATCCTCCATAATCGACCTTTCAAGTTTTTGGGAATAATCTTGGGATAACTACTCCTAGTCTACAACATGTGAACGCCCATCATTCTTGAAGCCCATTTGACCAAACAATCAACCACCATGTTCCACTCCTGTGAAATATGTGTAAAGGAGACAAACTCACACATGGAACTCAATCTAAGAATCTTCCTAACAATAGAGGCAAGATGCCAACTAACCCCCTCCAGCTTCTGCTCATTCAACAAATTAACTAGGATTTGAGAATTTGATTCATAGATGAGGGTAAATCCACAAAACTAGTTTACAATTCCAGTGAGGAAGGAAAATTGCAAAAATGTTCATATGAAAAAAATATTGTTTTTTAGGGGTTCGCACAAACTAAGGTGTTTGAATGGACCCTAGTTCGAGTGAACCATATCAAATGATGGGACTCAATTTTTTTGTTTTATTTAATGATGAAGACAATGGAAAAGAGGGGGTTTGCTCGAACCTGGGCTCATTTGAACCCTCCTTTTCCCCCTTCTCCCTCCTTCTCCCCCTCTGGCACCAAATGTCTATAGAATTTTTCCCTTCGAAGCTTGAGTTGAGGATGAAAATGGAGGAGACTTCACAAACCCAACTGGATGATGGTAGTCCTCAGAACGAGCTATCCATCAAATATAATTTTAATATGTTTTTTTTTTTGTATTAATAATAGTTTAAAAATCTGAGAAACACAGCATTCAGATCAACTGTCAATTTTGAGGCCTATTATACAGTTGTTTACATAATGACAACCATTGAAAACCTAACAAGTAAGCCTGGAAAAACTGCTATACAAATTATACAAATGAACGAGGAATGCACTACACTGCAAGACCATGGAGAACCATGAGTCATGCTCTGGCCTTAATGCCTTTGCTATGACCTGTAGCTGATGCCGCATCCTCCTTCCCTTGCTACCTTGTGCAATGTGGATCCCTATGCCTGTTAGCATTTGTGCTTGTATTGTTGAAAGCCCCTTGAAATTCATTCAGTACCCCTAGGAAAACCTCTGCCTCTTCTTGCTTACGGAGATGTGTGTGCCCCGACCGTACCTCCTTACTGTAGATAGTCACTAAACCATCATTCAGAGGCCTCTAATACTTTGACGTAGAGATCTCCAAATGGTTGTTCACCTACGCAACAATATTAAAAAAAGTGTGTTGCTTGTATGACTCAGTAAGTTCCCTCTTGGACCCCTTGAATTTCTCCTCATTCCTTGCCTTCCAGATATGCCACAAAATCTCATTAGTTAAACAAATCCAAAATAGATTGTAGTCACTTTTAAGCTTCTTATCATCAATTAAAATTTCATTCCATATAACTTTGTCATTTTTGTCTGAAATCACAAGATCCTTACAAAATAATTTCCATATCTCTTTAGCAAAAAGACAGTAAAAAAAAATGTGTTTAACACTTTTAGGAGACCTACAAATGGTGAAAGTTTCCACCTCATTAACAATGGATTTGAAAGGAACATTTTGCAAAACAACAAGCCACCTAAAGCAAGGGCCTTTTTAGGCTCCTTACTGTTATGCCAAATAGATTGAAAAACATTATGCCAAACCTTGTCAAGAAGAGAGACATTCCAACAGTTATTCAAGTAATTAATAACAGAGAAATTACAAATTAAGTTTTATAAATTTCCTTTTCCTTGATATTTGGAAGGGCAGAATCATCTTTCCACCTGAGGTCACAGGAAAGGTCAAAACTGTCAGCAGTATCCATAGGAAAGCTTGCATTCCTACACGCTTCCAACAAAGTATTAAAGGTTCTATGATTGGAATCCGGGAGGCAGAATTCACCAGCCAAGGTATCCCAATCTTTCATCTAGACATTACCAAGAATGTCCTTAAAAGTATGAATACCTTTTTGAGACCACTTCTTCGCAGAGCAGCCTTGAAGAAGGGCAAGCAGTTTGGAGTTATGCTCTAAATTCCACTAGATAGAGCTAAACACTTGACATTCAATGTTGTTGTTTATTGTAATTTTGCACAGGTTGAGGTTGACATTATGCTTGATTATATCCCAAGCCTTCCAAAGGCTTCTAAATATAGGAGAACCAACTAGGGTCATAGGATGTTTGCTGGTGAGAATATCACATATGGGCAATTATTTCCATGCCTTAGCATGATTTGGGGTCGCCAGCTGAATGTTATTTCTGACAAGAACCTTCTAGGGTTCATTACCAACAGATGCTTTTGCAATCCATTTTGCTGCCAAGGCAATTCCATGCAACCTTTTAATCCTAATCCCCCCCACTCTTTGTTGAGGCAACACTAGTCCCACTTGACTGTGTGTTTTTTCTTTTTCCCTTTCCCATCTGACCATAGAAATCCCCTGATCTTCTTTTGAATCTCATTGACTTGATAACTACTGAAAAATCAGACAGAAGAGAAGTAGATGTTGTAGGATGCAAGGATCGTTTGGAAAACTTGGAGTCTACCAGCCAGTGACAAGTAATGCTTATTCCATTTGTCAAAATTTCCTTCAATTTTGGTTTTTATCCAAAGCCACATTTCTTTGAGGCTTGGATTGACTGCAAATGAAATCCCCAAGTATCTAACTTGTTTAGAAGGGCCTCCCCACTGAAATTCATATTTCTTTACCCAGTCAAGGGGTGATTCATGCCACCCTAGGAGGATAGATTTAGCCATTGAAAGTTTAGCCCCAGAGGCTTTGCAGAATATGTTGAGTTTATTCAACAATGAATCCATATTGTTTTCTTCTAGAGTCACAAAAATAGCAGTATTGTCAGCAAACTAAATATTTATCAAATCATTGTTATCCAAAATCTTTATACCTTTGACCCTCAATGACAAGTTATTCTCCCTTAGAATGAAGTGTAAAGCATCTGAAGCAATGACAAACAAAGTGGGGGCCAAAGGACAACCTTGTTTGATGGATCTCCCCAAATTGATTTCCTCTGAAAGTGCTCCATTCACATCCACTTGTGCAGTTGCATCGTTTAGCAGAGTATCCAACATTCTGCAGAAGAGCTTAGGAAACCCAAAGGCCTCTAGAGTTTCCCTTAAAAAGCCCCATTCAACTCTGTCATAAGATTTTTTGAAATCAATTAGGAGCATGGCAGCATCCTACTTAGAATACCTTGCCCATTCCATTGCCTCCCAGCTAGTAATCAAGTTTTCCATGATGTACCTCCCTTTGATGAACACATTTTGGGTACTATTGATAAATTTGGACAGAATGTTGGCTAGTCTATTGGCAATTACTTTAGCCAACACTTTATATGAGACATTTAACAATGTAATTGGTCTCCAATTTCTTATGCTTGTTTTATCCCCTCCTTTTGGCAGCAGTTTTATAATACCTTTGTTGATACTCCTCCCTAGAGAACCTTTTTCCAGGGCCTCATCATATACCTGAAGAAGATCTTCAAAGATCTATTTTGCAAAAACTTTGTAGAACTCCATAGGCAGCCTGTCCCACCCAAGGGACTTGTCATTCTTCATAGACTTGATAGCATTTCTGATTTCATTCTAGGATATTTTTTCTTCCATCTTGGAGGCATCCTCCACCGAGACTTTCTTAGGAATGAGCCTCTTAACAAAATCTCTAGCCTCTTGGTTGCCTTCCCCCCATCCTCTGAAGCAAGGACCATTTGGTAGTAAGCCTGGAACTACAATAGGATTTCCTCTTGGGTTGTGCAAGTCCTATCATCATTACAAAATTGGTCAATTTGATCCTTGAAGTTTTTCTCCCTTATGAATTTGAAGAAAAACTTAGAGCCCTTATCCCCAAAGTTCAACCAATTCATTTTAGCCCTTACCTTTGCCCCTTGGATCTTATGGGCCTGAATTCTCCTCAACTTATCCTTAGCTAAGACAAGATTTTCATAGAGTTATTTACTATTGGGATTTAATTGGATTTCAAACTCTGCACTGATTAACCTATCATAGAGCTCTTTTTCTTCCCTCCTACTATCCATTGCTTTTTCTTTCCTATAGTTTCAATAAGCTTTCTCCAGCTTAAGACATTGTGCTCCCACCTTTCAATGCAGTCATATCCTTCAACATCCATTTGTTGATTTCTCTTATGGATGTAATGGCGTCCCTACAATCTTCATCCTTCAGAAGCCAGGTATTTAGGATGAAGCATTCTTTCTTTTGTTTCTCCTTAGGGACACCTTGATTGATGATAAGACTTGCTTTAACAGGATGATGATCAAAGAGAGTATAAGGGTATACACTTACTTTCAAGCCATCATTATTTGGGATAAAGCTGATTAGATCTTTATCGGCATAAAATTTGTCCAACCTACTATAAATTCGTATGCTCCCTTTTTGAGCATTACACTAGGTGAACCATACCCATTTGTAATTCTTCTTACCTCCCTCCAAAGGGTCAAGGAGCCTTAGTTTTTCTTCATTCTTTGCCAGTAAAATTTCTTGCTACCCTTCCAACCCATATCAATCCCCCCTCATTTATCTTCAAGCTACTCAACCATATTAAAATCTCCCCCCATTATCTAGGGGATGTTAGGTAAGCAAGACAACCACTGCCAGAGCTTGATTCTATCTCTATGGTCATTTGAAGCATAAATAGAGCAGATACCCACTTTGTCAATACCTTTTTCAATGATCATCCAAATTTCCCTGTTACAAGGGGAGTTACCATGGCTAGTCACAAAGGGAGTCCATTGTTGGGAGATTAGAATAGAAGCTCCTCCTCTTCCCTTCTCATGCAATGTTGTGGAAAAAAGAGGAGTTATTCCAAATAAACTTAAGGTTTGTGTCCAACGTGAACCCAATAGCCTTGGTCTCTTGTAGAAGGACAATGTCCTTTTGCTTTTTAGGATTAAGAAATCTTCTTACAACATACTTCCTATCTGGGGATTCAAGACCCCACACGTTCCAGGATATGAGGTTAAGATTCATTATCACCATTTGCAAGGGTTAGCTCTGGTTCCCTCTTGAAGCTTCCAAAAATGTTGGGAAGCTTATCCTCTACTTCTAGTCTTTTGGGATCATGCATCTGGATTATTATGCTTGTTTTCTTTCTTTTGTTCTTGGCCAGCTGAATACTCCCTGTATTCATGCAAAGAAAATTCCCATACTTCCTAGGTCTGCCTGGGCCTACCCATGACTTAAGCACATGGTTAACTTGCCCAGAGGTGATCAATATTCTCATTGCTTCAACATCCTATGACTTCAACCACTTCTACGCTATCACTTTTTAAACCTTTGCAGTTTTTACCTTTTTTAACATCCTTGATTTTTAAGGAAGTTTTAATTTCTTCTTGCAAACCCTTTTTATCATCAAACATTATAGTTTCACCAAAGGATCCATACTCTTTAGCAGTCTTTTCTCTAAGCTTACAAGGAGAGATGGCGGCCTATTTGGGGATAACTAGGGAGGCATCATCAATAGGAGGAACCATGTTCTCAACCAAGTTTGAGGAGGGGTTTACCCTGCATGAAACCACATCCTCCAGCTGCACAGTGGAGGACATTGCCTCAAGTCTACTCACTAGAGAGGTAGCAACACAAATTTCAAATTTTGAATCTAGGCTGGTGAAGGCACCAGAGGGTTTTTCCCCAAGCTCAAACACTGAATCTCCTAGTAATGATGACACCCTATCATTCTCAAGCAGGACACTATCAACTTCTTTGTCCATACTTGGAGTAGGGCGTTGAGTAAAGAGTATGCCTACCTCAGGCTCCCTATTCAATTTTGAGTGCACTCTACCAGGGTTTTTATTTTCCTCCCCATTCTTTAGAAATTTATCAGTAATTATTTTCCTAATATCCTTCAAAACAAGTTGTTGGGCATTGAGTTTTTTTAATGTGATCTCAGCCCCAGTCAATGGTGGTAAAGGAGAGATTTTAGCACTTACAGGTGACTCAACACCTCTCTGTGGTACAAAAGAAGCATTATTTGGTTCAACACTGAGGTCAGCAACTTTATCAGATAAGACTTCAAAAGTATTTTTAAGATTTAGAGACTTGTGAACAAGGTGAGGGGCTTCAGCAGTGCTAGGCTTAACATGAGCCTCCTCAACAAGTTTGTTGTTAGATTCAACCATAGGAGTAGGATTTTCACCCATGACTCCCAGGCTGACAAATGGCATCCAATTCAACTCAGGTTCATGGCACACCTCGCTGGAAGGTGACACAGGGTGCTCATCATTGCTCCTAAGGTACACGATATTAGAGGAAACCCATGGGTTTCCTCTCAAATTCTCACTTTGCTAATTTTTGTTCATTTTAGCCTTAATAAATGGGAAATTCCTACACATAAAGCAAGCGCCAACACCTGCCAAAGGGAAAGATATTAATTTAACCTCATCCTTAATCTCAATTTTACCAGGGATTTGTACCCCAAGAGTGAGAGAAACAAGCACACGGGCATCCAAGTTTGGAAGCACCGCTTTGGTTTCATCAATTCTCATCACTTTTCCAAAAGGAGCAAGTGACAGAGGGATGATTCTCCAAAACTCGGGGGGGAGATCCTTGACCACAACCCAACAAGGGCAGGTGAGTGCGAGCACCTCCTCAACAATGGCTTCTGGAGACCAGGCGAAGGCCCTGAAGGTGCAACCCCCAATATTCCAGTAGGCCTTCACAAGGATTTTTTCTTGCATTGAGTGGGTTTTTAATAGGATGACAAACAAACCTTTCTGCAGAAGTCTACAATAGTTTATATGAATACCCAGTTTAGTATCCCAAACATTTGCAAACTAGTTATCTAAAAATTTTCTCCCTGGGACTTTACTGGAATCCATGGCCGCCAAAAACATGGCGATATCTTTCATTCTATTTTTTTCAGACTTTATAACATTCTTTAAATCAACATTAGGGGTAAGTTTAGCACTACTAGGGTTTCCAAGATGAGACTTACCTTCTGTACTTCCAACTGCGTCAAGGCTACACAGAACTAGCGAGGATTTGATAGTAAACCTAGCCTCCACCGAAAAGATAGGCCCTTCCTCTTGTAGAATTTCTTTGAAGGTTTTCCCAGAGTTATCTGGCAAAGGCATAGTGCTTTCCTTATTTACAAGAGGGTCGAGAGGGTCTATACCCTCGCCCCTTAAAACCATTAAAGAAACAAGGGTTACAAAATAAAACAAAGCATGTAGCCAGATTCAAGAATAAAAAAGGAAGGCCAGCTTCGAACATAGAAATACATCAAAAACACAACACACTGGAGGCAAAGACGGAGGAGAATGCACAAGGAGCACGAAGGCACTTACACTCTCACAAACCTTTACTTGGGGAGGGCCCAACCTCCCCCGCCCAACCACCTGGAAATAGTCGACCCCTTCGCATGTGCTACCACACCAGCAGCCCACTACAAAGTTCTCTGTGCAACTCCCTCAAAATTCCATCAATTCCTAATAATTCGAATAATACATAAGTCAATTATCAATTTCTATGTGTATTCAATTTTAATATGTTTTGGTTTTATTATGTATTTGTTTTTTTAGTTTGATTAAACATAGGTTTTTCACTAAAAATCAAGCTCTCTATTGTGCACACATGGAAAAATTGCAGATTATCAAAATAAAATTTTGAAAAATATGTTCAGGCTAGGTATTTATGTCCTTGATCCAATAAAAAAAATTGAATTTTGACACATACAAAATAAGTTATGTTGTATATAGTCCGCTTATGTCCGAATTGTAATTGGTTTGAATTCGTAACTTGATTAAGGAAAAAATAACCAATAAAACAATATGAAACCAAATTAATTGGTTAGATATCGTAGTTATAAATCTAAATTAAAAAAAATAGAATTTTATCCCTCATAGAAAAAAATTTATGTTGTATATGGTGAGCATCACTCCTTAAAAATGGTGTTTACTGATAAAAACTAGTTTTTAAAGGAGATGGAAAAAGAAGTGCAATCTAATTCCAATTTTTTTAAAAATATATATATTTATAATCTACAGACAAAATGTCACAAATCACTAGTATGCATCATCTTCAAATTCCTCACCGTTTAGCCGCTATAGGTGCCCAAAAGTGTAGATTTAGTTAGAAAAAATAGTTTAGTGTTTAGTTTGGCCAAAAATTGTAAATCAGTATTGTGGGATCACCCATGATCATATGCCAACCAAGGGCACAAGCTCTTTCAATGGAAAAAAGAATAGCGAAATCTTCCATGCGGTTATTGGCTTGTTGCCTCTTATAAATGGAGAAGAAGAAGATAACCTTTCCATAGCTATCCCTTCCAACCCCACTAATCCCAACATGCCCAAGATTTCCTCTTCAAGAACCATCAATATGAACCTTTAAAATATTTGTTGAAGGTAGGGACCAATAACCATCTCTCTGAGTTTTCTTTTTGGAATGCTTGCCCCTCAAAAATAGAAGGGATCTAGAGCTAGATCACGCAAACCAAAGCTTGTCACAATCTCTTCATTTATCTTCTCAAATGGGAGAGACACTTCACATTTGGCTTCCACAGTCTCCTAAATCATGCCAATAGTTCCCTCTACTAGACCTCATGATGAGCAATCAACTTACTTCCCTGAAAGATCCTACGATTTCTCTCAAGGCATATCTGCCAAAGAATTAAAAAGGGGCCAATACTCTACACTCTCTCAAGAAAACCAGCCTGTGTTGAGGGTCTCCCCAAACTTCTCCACAAGTCAATTAGAGAAGACGCATGAACACAAGCCTAGCTCCAAATACCCCACCAAAGGTGTCAAATGGTAATTGAAAAAGAACAATGAAAAAACAAATGGCAAAAATTCTCTTCCTTGCTGCCACAAAGAACACAAATAGACCATGAAAAGCAATGGTTTTTCCATGCAAGTTGGTAGATGACAATCAATCAACTATGAAAACCTCAGCAAAAAACAAGAAAAAGAAGTTAGCATGATAATTTCATATTACTAAAGAAATCAAAATGAGTCTCCACTTCTAATGATAATTCAAGGCACATCAGGAACAAGAAATTTATATGTGATGGGTGTCATATCCAAATCACTTTAAAATGTTTCAATGTCAAATCGATCTCCCCTACTTCTACTTGCACCAATAGGAGTTACAACATTCAATATGGGCGCATCAACTATTCATTCAAAATTAAAATAATTCCAATCAAAAACTCCAAGGAGTTGGAAGGGACCAAATTAACAAGTCTTTAAGAAGAATTAGCACATATCAGATACATATTGATTGATGAAATGAGTTTTCTTGGTAAAGATTGATTGAAAACATAGATTCACGACTTCGCCAAGCCTTCCCTCAAAATGTAAATCAACCCTCTGTAGGTATTACTTGCATACAAATATGAATCATCAAATATGATTTACTTTATCAAATTTTATTGATATCTATTGCATGTCCTTAAAGATAGGGTATACATTGAAATATAAGATTTGTTGATTAATTATAGGAATATCAATTATCTTGGTTGGATATCTCAAATAATTACCTCTTGTTAATGAAAAACCACCATATGCAAGCAACAAATGAACTAAAATCCTATGGGAAGAATTCAAAATTATCATTACTTTAGATCATATATTTAGACACCATGGATCAAACAATAAACAACAATTTTTTTTTCAACTTCTAGCAAATATTAGAGATGCAAAACCTATGATAGATGATTGGACTTTACTAATGACAAGATCAAATGGAAGGTTACCTACACCAAAAAATCAAGACTTTGACAATAATGTTCATTTTTTTTCATAAACGAAAATTTTCACCACCACAACTGAAAAAAATATACTCCTTGAAAAATCCAATTGCACGAAGCATGCCAACAAAAATTGGAAGTGTCAGTGCAACTAAAGGATATACAAATGATGAAGTTGATATTGAATTATTGTTAAGCAAAAATGCAAGAGTTATGTGACACGCGTTACTACTATTCCTACATTGCTATAAAGACAGGTAGTAACAATTGCCACTTAGTGGAAAGTACTTGTCTTTGTAGTATATGTGGCATATATACATGCACTAAATATAAATTGTCAAAATCATTTTATGCTTGGAGATTTCATGATTGTGTAATTTTGGTAGGATGTGCATTGTGTTTCACTAAAATAGTCTTGTGTTAGAATAACTTTCGGGGTTTAATCATGGTTCCCATTGTACAATTCCACCCTTTACTTGTGAAATTGACCCCGTAAAACTATTACTCCTATGTTAAAGAGATCAAGAACCATTGCATTTAGATGAATCTCCTACCAATTTATATGGCATGATGTAATGCCCTTCCCATTTGTAGCCTTGATATTTTTGGACCTTGACACCATTCCATCTATGTATCTGGGGATGTGTATGTCATTCTTGTGCTTGTTGCTTTGGGTGTTTATTAGTGGTTCAAGTTCACCATTTTTAATTTTATTTTTGGTTGTGGCTTCAATTCTTTCTTTGCATGGCCACCCACATGTTTTGAGATGAGGTTCATTAACATGTTTGTTGGTGTTTTTTTACATTGAGATGTGTGTATGACAGTGTTTCAATTCCTTGTGAGGAATTGACACATTTAATTAATGTTGTATTCCTAGATATTCATGTATTATTCTATCTTATTATCATAGTTATTTATTTTATAGATGCCAATGCATAATATCACATGAGTATATGTTTTATATGATGTTGAACTCCATTAGACTTTTTTATGTGCTTCATCTATTATGTATTGAGAAGGTTGCTTGATGTGTGCATTGAGTGGTTATAGGTACATGGTTATTTCTCCACCTGATACACATGTTTGAGTTATTCCCCAATAGTGATTATATTGGAGATGTCAAGTTCTAGGATTATGTCTTTTAGTAGCCACTATCACACTCGATCAAGTGTGAGATGAGTCTTGCTCCCCTCTTGGTTTTCGATCTAATCAGTGGTGATTCAAGTATGCATGTATTGTGGAAAGCTCGTAATTGCATCATTTTAATATGGTTGTTTATTTATTGTTTCAATGTAATTATAATTTTAAAGATGAAATTTTTGTGTGTGAATAGTGCTTAATGCATTGGAAATAGGGAAATTAGGAAATGAAAGAAAGGGGAAAATGTTATTTAATATGTATTAGGAATGATTATTTAAATCATTGCAATTAATTAAATTGTTATTCAAAATTATTTATTTGGCTTTGGAAAAAAATAATTATTTGAATTGCTTAGAAAAATATTTAATTAGTGTTATAGCAATTTCCTTTGAAAAATGAATGATCTGGGCATTTTTAAATTGGCAAGTTGTATCTTTGTCAAAATGGTAAAAAAATGGAAATAAAATAAAAGTGAAAGTGAAAATAGAAAAGGAAAAGGTACATCAAATAAAAAGACTTAGTTTTTTATCACATTCATTTCTTTTTTTGAAAACTCTCTCCCTCTTAAACCCTCTCTCAAAATTAAAATTTGCATAAAAATGGATGGATTTGCATGGGAAAAATCGAAGTTTTGTCTAGATTGCATTTGGATTTGCACCTCAAATTGAAGAAGATTGGCATTTTTTATGAGTTCATAATGGACTTAGTAATTCTCCTCATTTTTAATTAATTTGAATTCCTTTTCTTGAATGGTTTTCAATGCTTACCTTTGAGGAAGCATAAGGCCTTAATCTTATTTTCAATTCATCCAATTTAATTGATAAATTCAATTATTTAAAGATTAAAAAAAACCATATTTTATGGCTTTACTATGGAGAAAATTTCCAAAATAAAAAAGTGGAGTGTTCTACATTTTTGCAACCAAAGGGTATTTTAGAATTTTGAATTTTCAAGCATTCATCAATGGAGGTTTTGGAAAATGTATGGTTTTTCATTAAAAAATAAATTAGAAAAATTGAAATTGTGAGTGATTTATAATAAATTTTAATGCAAGGAAAGAACTTTCCTTATTTATGTTTGATTTAGAAATTTTTGAGACCAAGTTTATTTTTTTCTCCCAAATTTTTTCATTGAAATATGTGTCATTCTTAAATAATGAATTGATGTGATGAGCCTAATATTTGAGGTGTAGGGTGTAGGAAAGAGGTGGCTCTTGATGTCGACCAGGACATAAAGGGGCTTGAGGATATGATAGGTGAAGAGTTTCTTAATAAAGTGACAACTAAAGACATTGGGGGAAAAATAACCAAGCTAATGATTCTTATATGGTATAGCCAGAGTGCTAGTACATACTTGGTATCAGCATAAAAGGTATGCTTGCTTAGAGAACATTGAGACTTACAAGTTGGGTCCTTCGCATGGGAAAGTTGATACATACCTAACTCAACTTAGCCATCTCTTTGATCAATTGTGATGACACTCCTTCCCTAGATCATATCGGTTTCTTGTCCTTGATTTCATTGGACCTTGTGTTCAATGAGATACATGTGTCTTTGATCATGTTGTCATTAGAAGAGAATTGATTGCACATGAACATGTTTGTGTTAAATGAGATTATGGTTGCACATTTTTATTTTTGTATTGCATGTTATGTGATGTGGATTGTCTTTTATGCTTATTTTTGATGATGTTATCCCTCGAGCATGTGTGATTTTTGTTTGATGATCATTCTATTGGCCTATATGCATTTGATGTGATCATGCTATGCCATGTGTATGTTGTGATGTAATTTATTTTATTACATGTATGCATATATATATATATATATATATATATATATATATATATATATATTGATTGGTGTGTTTATGAGATATGTTCCTTGTTTTGCGTGAGTGATGTGCTTGTTCTCAAGTCACTATATCCTAGCATGGCGGGAGTGGACTGAGGATACCACATGGTTGGGTGGTGGGGCAGGTGCAAAAAGATGAGGGGCCAAAAAGTGGCCAATTCACATTTTCATCTCAAAATAGTGAAAACACAAGCACGTTTTACTAAAATGTGCTCATGTTATGGGTTGGTAGTGATTGATCTTAGGCTTGGTCATAATCAAGCCAAAAAATGAGAATTTTATACGTGTTATGGTTTGAATTTCAAAGAATGCACATTTTTTGAATTTCAAAGAATGCACAATTTTTGAATTAAAAAAGCATTGCCAAAATGCGAGCACGTTATAACCCGCTCACATTTTGGTCTACATTGATTTTTTTTGTTGTTAATGTCAACCAGGGCACAAAGGGGCATGAGGATATGATAGGTGAAGAGGTTCTTAATAAAGTGATAACTAAAGGCATTGGGGGAAAAATAATCAAGCTAACAATATGGACATTTACCTTCTTATACTTTAAGTTATATTTCATGTATATAGTTTCAAGATGTTTGAGAGTGGTTTTAGATCTCTAGGAGTTATAATTCAAATTCTATTTTTTGGAAGATCTTACAATTTTTCAGACAACCAAATTTTAGTAATCAACATGTCAAATTTCAATAATCAAGAGGTCAAATTTTAGTAATCAACAAGTTGTAACATCTTTCTCTCTATCTCACTCATTGTTTATCCCTTATGCTCTAGACCTCTATCTCACACTCTCTCCTTCCCTCTATACTTCTATCTATCTCACCTCTCCCTCCCTCTCTCCCTTCCTCCCTCCCTCCCTCCAT
>VDFB02105785.1:583391409-583412886 GCA_007258455.2 Sequoia sempervirens
GTCATTGCCTATAATTTAAAATGTTCCTCATACACCTCCAAATTTGAACACTCCTCCACCACCTATTCCTACATCACCTATTCCCACCACCATCATACCCATAGTGGATGCTTCACCTACCCTTGCAACATGAACCATACTTGATACTCGTTCAGTGACAAGTATACACATGGTTGATATTTTGTTAAGTCCTCCATCATCTATTCCTAGCTTGTCATCACCATCATATGATATCACTTCAAAGACTGATTTTAATCGATTCATGAATGAATCCATGCCCAATCAGCTCAATGTTCCAATTATAAAAGTAGTTATGACAAACACTATGCCCATTGTCACAATACCAGTTGTTAGTTCAAAAGTGACAGTGACAACAGAGTTGACGGTTAATCTAGAAGTGCATACCTCCTTCATTCCCCCTTGATTGATATCTCAAGTGTTGAAGCAAAAGAAACAAATAATTTCTCCAAAAGAGCTCAACCTTGAAGAGATAGTCCCTCCAAAAGCTAAAGGGAAGAAAAAGGAAAAAGTGTATTCACGACTGAATGTTGACAAAACTGGTCATAAATATGTGGAAATTGGCATACCACCTCATGAAGAAGGAGATTTCAACATGGAGGATTACATAGTGACAAGGGTTCAACTTGGCAAGGTTACAAATGAAAGTGCAAAAGCAGATGTGCAGGTGACTTTGGATATACTAGTTGGGGGACTAGACAAAATGGAGCGAGCTTGAAACATGTACAAGTAGAGGGCAGAGCATTATGCCACAGTTGTGAGGAGACTTGCAAGATCTACAAGTAATGCACAACCATTATCAATGGTAAGTGTTGAGGACCCAGTTGTCAAGAAAGCTGAGAAGTTTGCCTCCAAAGGCAGGGTGTTGTATGATTTCATCAAAAAGATCGTAGAACATAGTTCTCAAATTATAATTGCTACAAATGAAAAAGCTACTCTGATAGCCAAGCTCAAAATAGAGCTTGATAAGGAGGAGAGTGTACTTTCCCAAGAGCACAAAGAAATGGAAAATTACCTATTGTGGTGGTCACAAAAGAAATAGGGAAAGCTCAGTAAATTGGTGGAAGCTGTGGTGATTCTCGACAAAGGAAAATACATAGAGGTAAGAGAATCTTTGAAGCATTGTATTCATGTGTTTGAGTGTCTTACAGAAGATCTCCACCAAGTATAGGAAGATGTTGAAGGGCATTGTATGATTTGTGAAAGAGGAATCAAGGAGTTACCAGGGCAACTTCTTGAGAAGAATCGGGCCACAAAACTATTCTAGATCTTCAAAGAAGTCATCATGAAGTTGGTTGACAGTGTAGACTTTCCAGAAGCCACTCTAGATGTCATTTGTGATACAAGGCTTACACTGGATAACCTTAAAACGCATCTTGAAAGGTGCAAAAAGGTTCACTCATCTGCCATGAGATCGATCATAAGGATTCACACCATTGGTCAAGATGAGAGGTTCATGTAGGAAACTAGGAAGAAGTATGAAGACTTTTGCGCCCAAGCACAGAACCATGAAGATTCTTGATTTCCAAGTGTTCAACTTTCTGATGCTTTTCATAATGCATCTTGTAAATAGTTTTTGACATCTTAAATGTTTTTTCTCATAATGTAATTGCACCAAAAATCTGATATTTAATTTCTTGAAGACAAATTACACTTTGACTTTGGTCAAAGTTAGGTGGGATTTTCCTTAATTAGCTCACCTAACTTTCCTAATTTTACTCTTTTGATTCCCTAGATTTGCTCATCCTTCTCCTCTATATATATGACGGATTTCTATTTTATGTTTTATCTTTTATCTATAGCAATGAAGTGTTGCTTATTTTGCAAAAAATGTATGAAACTTTGTGTTCAACTTTGTGAATCTGAATCTTATCAATAAAGAAGCAAGTTGCATACCAGACTTTGCATTGGATCAATTATTTTTGGAAGTTGATTAAGATTGGTTGTGATTATTGAGTGAGATGTAAGGGCTTGAAGTAAATTTATGTGAACTTTGTGTTACATTCTTTACTTTGAATTTAAGTTTATGTTTGACTAACTTTTAGTGGATGAACTGCAAGACTTTGTGCTTACATTTGTTTGTGTTGTTTGTGGAACTATTTTGGAAAATAAACTACAAGACTTTGTGCTTGCATTTGTTCATGCAGTTCATGAAACTATTGTGGTGATGTATCTAGAAGAATTTGTGTTTCTAATATAACACTTGTTGTGTATCTAAAGGATCTACTATTGAAAAGTTACAGAATGAATTTGTGCCTTCATAATCTTTCCTTTCTCATTTATATTGTTATTGTTATCATGTTGGTATCTCTACACTTTGCATTGTCAAGATAGAGATATTAGGATTATTGTTTTATCTTTAGTTTGAAGTTGTACCAAATTAGAACTACCGACCGTGGAGCATTGTGAAACATCTTCTCTGAAACATGAGAGAAGCATGAATGTGACATACACCCCCCATTTTGTAAGTATAATGTGTATCATGTAAATACTTTAATCAATTTTACTATAGCTTCTATTAGCAGTAAGAAGGGTGCCTCCACTTTTTGAGAGGAGATATTTTTATCTCACATAACTATGGTTGAAGTCCTAGTTGTGTAATCTATTGAATAGAGGATTACATAATTTTCACCCAACAGTTTTTTGGCAACTCTGTTGCGGAATGACATACACAATCTAAGCCTTGAGCTTTTGATTGAAGTAGATAAGTTTCTAGTTTCTTATTACTCTCTTGTATATTATGATTCTTAATATTCATCTTGTTTAGATCTACATTCTAGTGGGCCAAATATATACACAAGGATTGAGGGCTCAAGGAGTAGCAGATCCACTTTTTGAAAATTTGTTGCAATGTAATTTTCCATTTACTCCTTTGTGAGTAAGATCACCACTAAAATGTGTTGTAAGCTACCCTCTGTGTAGCCAAATATCTCCTCTCCCAAGTGTTTTGTTTGTTTACTGCAAGCGTCCCATTCAGGTACCTGTTGTGCAACCAACTATAGCCACACCACTTGCAGGACCGTGGGAAAATGCTTTCGGTCCCCTCTATTTGGCCGCACCTTTGCATGAACTTTTGCGTGTTTCAAGAAAGCATCTCCTGAAGTTTCAAGGCGATAGAAAACAACATCTTGATGAACACATATCTGCATTCTACATCATTTCTGGTGTTCTCGACATTGAGCATGAAGACGTTTATGTAAGATTGTTCATTGAATCCCTTCAAGGGGTTGCAGCCAAATGATTCTTTACTCTTCCTAATGCTTCAGTCACCGACTAGGCCACTCTTTGCATGAAGTTTGAAGAAAGATTCAAACCTTTTGAAGATTCACACACTTTGCTAGCATAACTCACCACCATGTGCAAAGAATCCCATGAGCCCATGCGTGAGTTTGTAGCTAAGTTCAACAAACTGGTGATGCGGATCCCAAATGATGCAAGACCACAAAATCATAACCTAAAGTTCATCAACACACAACTCCACAAAGTAAGTTTCTATTTACGCAGGGAAAATCTTGCCAACATCAAAGCAACTCAGTAACTAGCTACCAGCCTGGAAATGACATGATCCTTGCTCGAGAAATAAGAATGGGAACCAACACCAACAAAAGGATGCAAGCCTCGGGGTCTTTAGTGTGCA
The DNA here is from genome assembly GCA_007258455.2 of Sequoia sempervirens. NCBI lineage: Eukaryota > Viridiplantae > Streptophyta > Pinopsida > Cupressales > Cupressaceae > Sequoia > Sequoia sempervirens. The sequence goes on from VDFB02105785.1 coordinate 583,395,065, forward strand.
ATGGTAATGCTCCTAGTGCCAGATCCAACTTTATAAATACCATGGTCCAGAGGCTGGAAAATGAGGTCTTATCTCTAAAAAAGCAAGTCTCCAACAACAACAACAATAGCAACTACAAGGACATCCCAAGGAGGACTTTTCCTAATTATGCTAGCAACAAAAATCAAAATCATCTCCCAACTCCCCCAGGAAGGCTTGCTCTGGAAGCCCCACCTGCTAATAATTTTGTGGGATATTACAAGGCTGAACAAGATGATTGTGCACAACAAGATTACCCTAAAGAAGAAAATTTTGATCTCTTCCAAGAAGAATAAATTGAATCGGCTAACGACTCCAAGATTAGTTACTTACAAACAACATAAGAGGAAGAAAAATACTTGGTGATATACAATTATTTTATTTTCACACAGCATCAAAAAAACCAACTTGATAAAGCTCAAGCTACTGCTCCACCTGAAAAAGAGAAGCCGCCAATCACAATTGCTAAAAGAGGATATCCTCTCTTGTAGCAACCCAAGAAAGTAGAAAATCCACAAGTAAGTGCACCTCATCCCTCTTCATCAACTCCCTTGTTTCTAAAGCTAATCCTCCCATTCCAAAGACCAATGTGCCTTTCACTAAACCAATCAGTGAAGTTATGACTTCCAACTTACAAAATTCTTTCCAGGATTTTGACATTATCGACCATGCCAAGAAAACCAAGTTCCAAATGTCTAAGGCTGAGTACCTCAAATCCAATCCTGATCAATTTGACAGACTTGTCAAGTTCGTTAATGACAAAGGAATTACCCCAAGTTAGGATACACCTCTTGATGTTCCTATTACTCCTAAGCCTAAAGTGTCGTAGAGTAACCATGTGTCTACTCCTCCAACTGCCTTTGGACGCATTGATCCATTTTTCATCTCCCTACTTGTAAACGGTTTTAAACCAAGTAATTGTGTTATAGATTTTGGTGCATCTGACAATGTGATGCCCACCAAGGTAGCAACTGCCTTAGGATTGGATCTAACTAAAACTTTCAGCCATTGTTTCTCCATGGAGAATAAACAAGTTCCTTTGATTGACAAGATCAAAGATTCATAGTATGCATTTGTTGCATACCCAAAAAATAAAATAAAAGTGATGGCTCTCATAGCCAATGTACCAACATCATACAAAATTCTCCTCAGACACAATTTCTATAAAGATGTAGGAGGAGAAATAAGTATGGATATGTTTGAAGCCATAATACCTATCAAAGGTTTAATACAAAAATTGATTCCTGAAAAGGAGTCAAAGTTTTTAGTAACCTAATCAGATGACCCCGGAGCTTAGATCCTGTTTGAGTCTTCAAGCGTGCGAACTTACTATTTACAAATATAAGAGGTTGGTGAATCCTCAACCAAAAATAAGTCAGAGAATGATGATGCTTCCTCAACTTCAAATGAATCACCATCAAGTGATTTGTCTATCTCTGATCATGATTCCTCATCAAATGATGAATCTTCAGACTTTGACACTGTCAACCTTGGTGACCCAAATGGTGTTTGGTTGCTCGAATTTGATGGCAGATGTTCTTCCATCAATTTTGGAGCAGGAATGGTTTTTATTTCCCCCATAGGAAAGTCTTTTCATTTCTCTTTCAAGTTATAATTTGATAACACTAATAACATCGCTAAATATGAAGCTTTGTTATTAGGAATGCAAGTTGCGCTAAATAAGGGTATAAAGAATCTCCATGCACAAGGTGATGTCGAGATGATAGTATGTCAAGTAAAGAATTTGTATCAGATGAAAAATGAAAGACTCGGGCATTATCACAATCTAGTTTGGGATTCCATTGATGAATTTGAAGCTTTTGATATATCTATTTTCCCTAGAGAATATAATACTAGAGCTGATTCTTTAGCAATCTCAGCCACACTCTTGGTACCACATAAAGACTTTCAGGGTTCTACCTACACCATTGAACTAGTTTTTCACCCAAGTGTTTTTGACAATTCAGAGAACTGGCAGATTTTCAACGATGATCATCATATCATTGCCTTTATGGAGAAAGTAGAGAACTTTGATGAATTGTACTTTGAAGGTAGTGATTCTCCACATCAAGAATTTGTGTCAGATATGGACCCTATTACGGGTGAAGAATACTTACAACTCAAAGGGAATAAGATTCCCAAAGGATTAGTATCCTTACAAAAACTTTTTGACAAGCATGATTGCTATGTCAAGAAGCAACTCTCAGATTCCAATTCATAAAATGAAGTGGAACATATCAATTTGGGAACTGAAGCTAATCCTAAGATGGTGAACATTGGTAAGTGTTGCAAGATCGAAGAAAGGAAACAATTTTCCCAATTATTACAAGAATATATGGATGTCTTAGCATATTCACTTGAAGATCTGAAATAGTTTTGACCCAAGGAAGTGCAACATGATATTCCTCTCAAGGTTGGAGCTTTTCCTTACAAACAAAAGTAAAGATAGTACAATCCAAATATTTTTGGAACAATCTTGGAGGAAGTTCAAAAAATGCTAAATGCACGAATAATATTCCCTATCCATCATTCAACATGGATAGAAAATATCGTTCCTATTCGTAAGAAGAATGGGGAAATTCATATTTGTGTAGATTTCAGAAATCTAAACTAGTTGTCACTCAAAGACAACTATCCTCTTCCAGTGATGGACCAAGTCCTACAAAACGTGACCAAATCCAAAATGCTCTCCATGCTGGATGGATTTTTCAGTTACAATCAAATTGAAGTTAATTCAATTGATCAACACAAAACCACTTTCACAACACCATGGGGTACCTTTGCATATCACAGGATGCCTTTTGGTCTGATTAACGCTGGTGCCATGTTCCAACATGCTATGATTTATCTTTTCACGATGTGATGGGTAAGTTTATCGTGGTGTATCTTGATGATATCATAGTTTTCTCTAAACAATGTCATGAACACTTCTACCATTTAAGGAAAATCCTTGAGAGATGTTGTTAGCATGGTATTTCCTTAAATCCCAAAGAGTCAATTTTTTGGGGATACAGAAGGTAAAATCCTTGTCCATGTTGTGTCTATAGAGGGAATAAAAATTGACTTAGAAAGGGTGAATGGTATTAAATATCTCACCCTTCCATCAAGCAAGAAGGTTGTCCATTCCTTCTTTGGGAAGGTAAAATTCTTAAGGAGGTTTCTCCCAGACTTTGTAGAGAAAGCTCCTCATATTGTAAATATGATGAAGGGTAATACTACATTTCATTGGATGACAGAAGGGAAAGTAGCGTTCAATGATATTAAGGAGGCCATTGCTCATGCACCCGTGTTGGTTTTTCCTAACTACACCAAATAATTTATCATGTACAGATATGCTTTTGAGCATACACTTTCAACAATCCTAATGTAAGAAAATAATGAGGTTTTTGAATCTCCTATTGTATTCATGAGTTGTCCCCTAAAGAATTATGAACTGAGATATTCTCAAATGGAAAAAAATGCTTTTTTTGTAGTCAAAGTTGTTAAGCATTTTAAGTTCTATATTCTAAATAGCCATGTCAAAGTTCTAGTCCCAGACTCGACTATTAAGTCTATCTTAACACAACAGGAATTTGGAACAAGAAGAGGCAATTGGATTTCCAAGATTCAAGAATATGATATGGAAATCAAACCCACTAAACTGATACGTGGGTGTGGGCTTTGTTAGCTTATCACTAAAAATAACCCAAATGAAGAAATTCTAGAAGATGAAGAAGTTTAAGACGATGAAGAGGTGGACCCAAGTACACTTCCAATGGTAATGTTTGTCAGCACCACCAATGAATGGTATTCCAACATCGCCCATTTCCTCACATATGGGGAATTTCCTAATCATTTGACCCCAAAAGAAAAGAGAACCATCAAGCTTAAATCAACAAACTTCATCTTATGGGACAATGGCTTGTACAAGCTCGCAATGGGTGGGACTTTTCTTCGATGTGTTGATAAGGAACAAAAATAAAAACTATTGAAGTAGTATCATTACTTAGCATGTGGAGGACACTTCTTAGCACCAGTAATAGCTCACAAAATCCTGAGAGCTAAGTACTACTGGCCCACACTTTTTCAGGATATGTACTCTTGGGTGTGTAAGTGTGAATTGTGTCAACAATTCATTAGTAGTCCCAAGTTGGAATCCTTGCCATTGAAACCTATGGTGAGTGAGGAACCTTTTCGGGAATGGGGAATCAACTTCATCGATGCAGTTAATCCATCATCAAGTGCAAGGCTCATCTATGTCCTGACTGCTACTGATTATTTCACCAAGTGGGTAGAAGCAATTCCTACCAAGTGTGCTACTTCAGAGGTGGTATGCAATTCTTGAAGGAAAACATTATTTCTAGGTTCAGTGTGTTGAACAAGATTGTTGTTGACAATGATTCTGCCTTCTCATCAAATGAGATCACTGAGTTCTATTTTGAACACGACATAACTTTGTCTTATTCTTTTGACTATTACCCACAAGGTAATGGCCAGGCTAAATCTAGCAACAAAAATATGGCGACTATCATCCATAAGCTAGTAGATTAGAACCAACGTCTATGGCACAAGGCCTTGTATGATGCTTTGTGGGTAGACAAGATAACTCCGAAGTAGGAAATCAACATGTCTCCTTTTCAACTCTTGTATGGGTTGAATGTCAAGATTCCTATAACCTTGGAACTTCCAGCCAGCAAATTGGATAAGGCCATCAAAGATGAGACATTTGATAACTCTATTGATAAGTGTATTATGTATCTCTTAGAATTGGAAGAGAACCAGGTTCAAGTGGTTGACCGCATCCCAAAACACTAGGACCAAGTGAAGAATATTTTCAACAAGAACGCCAAGTCTTGAGAATTTCAAATTGGTGATCTCATTCTCCTTTGGGACAAATTAAGAGAACCAAAAGGTATGCACAAAAAATTTAACTCACTATGGAAAAGACCTTTCCAAATTCATTAGTTGCATGGTGAGAACAGTTTCCTGTTAGCATATGAAGACAAAACACCATTTTCCCTTCCTCACGTTAGGCAACATCTCAATTACTTTATGCAATAAAGTGATTGGCATTGGTATGTAAATACTTTTTATTTTTAAGTCCTTTGAGTCTTTTTGTTTTAAGTTGTGTCATCATCGTCGCCTGACTCCAAGCCCAATGGATGGATAAAAGAACTTGAATTTTGGAATTCTTCTCCCTTCATTCATTTTAAAGAACAGTTGCAGGAAGATCCCTAGCAGGAGCCAGCTGTTATCACGAAATCAAGCAACACTCGTTCCATGGATAACCCCCTACAAAACTTGTTTGTTTCCTAGGTTCGTGAAGTTCAAAAACACAAAACGATGTGATTTTCAAGCCACCTCAAAATGTGTTCCAAAGCCTCAAATAGTAAGTTTGAGCATCCCCCTATGTTCATCTCGCAAAGACCTTTGAAACGAGTACCTTCGCGGGCTCTCATTGTTGATACTTAATAAAATTGTGATAAGTGCAGTTGTCAAAAACAACGCTCTGCCTCTTTTTGAAAATTTCACTAAGTGTCAAAAGTGCAAGGGCACTAGAAATTAGTGCCCCTGCACTTAAGTGATTTTGTTTTGATGCAAAGGCACTGATTTTTGGTGCCCTTGCACTTTTCTCCTAGACTTTGTCATTTTTTACCAAGGCGTTGTTTTTCTCTTCTTTTGCACTTTTCACTGAAAGTGCCTTAATTCATGCCTCATTTAAATGGGAAACTTGAGTTAACTTTTTAACACTTCTAAATCACTTAAAAGTTATTTTTGGTTACCTTCTCTTCATTCTTGACATTTTCTTTTTGTTTCTTCTTGCTAGGTGAACACCTCTTCATCCAAAACGCATTATTGAAGATCTCAAGTAACTTCTAGTTAGGTTTTTTTTTTCTTCAGGTATGTTTCTCGTTCTTCTTTTCATTACTTCTTGAATCTAACATGTTTTATCTTGCTAATGATCTATAAATAAGTTTTTTGCTTTCTCCATTCGTTTTCAACCCAAACCCATACATTTATTCTCTTTTCTTTCTTCTGCAAATGCGTTTTTCTCTATACCAACGTGTTTTCTCATTAAGTCGTGCCTTCTTCTCATTTTGGTTGTGGTTTTTTTTCTTTAATTCTTCCCTGGTTTGTTTTGCTTGAAAATGTGTTTTACTTTGTCTATGTGTTTTCTCTTTTAAATCATCTTGAAGTTGTTTCTTTCTCATTTCTTTATTCGCCATGGATAGAAACTTGTTTTAAATGCATTCCCTTGAATTTCTAAATGTTTATTTATTTCCTTGGTTTCAAATGGCCATTAGCATGTGCGATTTTTGTAGAATGAAACTCGAACTTGTTAAAAATGATTTTCACCAAATGCTATGGCGCTATTTTTGAAGGCGTTTACACCAAAAAAAACATATTCTACATTTTTCTCCAAGTGACAAAGTTCTCATACAAGGGCATGCATTTTGGTGTGCATTACACTACATGTTCTTCCCATTTTATGAGGAACTCAAATACAACACTCCTACACTTACATTTGAACTTTCAAGAAGAAAATGTCAGGGCACTAAAAATTAGCGCCCTGACACCAAGTGAAAATTTTCCTAACACTGCCAAGTGCAATGGCACTAAAATTCAGCGCCATTACACCAAGTTACTTTTCCCCTAAGTGCAAGGGTGCTAATTTTTAGCGCAATTGCAATTTTTCCTGTTTTTCCTTAAATCACTTCATATCATACCAACTTCACTCTGAACTTCAATTTTTCCACTCCATCAATCATTTTCCATGCTTCATCACCAATTTCATGCTTGTTCAACGTCGTTGCTCACTTCATGCATCCCATTGATGTTTTCTGGCTAACGTTTGTTGATTCCACATCTTGTTGTTTCTTTTCAAATCTCATCAAAAGATCCTCAACGTTGTTGCTTGTTGATTCAATTTCTCTCAGATGACTGTAGAGAAACCTCCATTGTTTTCAAGGGCTAAAAAAAAATTGAAGTACAAATATCAAGGTGTTTATCCACCGATAGTGGTGGTCTCCAACATAGATGAGATAAAAGACACAGAGTTTGGTCATCAAGACCTAGTTGATTTTACAGAAAGAACAGAGAAGAAGCCCCTTGAAGATTCTTTGAGAGTAATCATACACATTAATCTGCATTTGGTGTCTATGTTCCCTACCTCTGCACATAATACAAAATTTGTGCTTCAAGTTGCATCCCATTACATCAGGGAAAGTAGAAGTGTGATTGATTCTTCTGGGCACGAGATATTGAGACTTGACCCTGACTTCTTTGATATTGTTTTTAGAGTTCCATAGATGGAGAAGTACATTGAAATATCAATACAACAAGCGCAGGAGGTCTATGACGCAGATCCCAACAAGGCTAAAATCCTAATAAATAGTGAATGGTTGAAAAAACCTAGGCAAACTATTTCCAGATGGCCGAAGGGACTTCCACGAAATGAATTGAAGGAAGATGCCAGAGATATGATCACACTTTTAGCAGAGTAAAGGGGTTGCTTGAATCATCTTATTTTCGTGACTAGATGTATGTATACATCAGAATCATAAGATAAAAAGTTCACATTGATTGGGGTAAACTGATCAATGATGAAATACATGAACAACTGATCAACGTGCCATCCACATTGAAGTTCTATATGATTTCTTACCTAGTGTATGTTGCAGCCATGATGAGGCAATTTCCAGGTCTATCTACAAGATGGAATAGGCACACTGTACCTATGTAAAAAAAATTCTATCAACTGGAGCTAAAAGAAAGCTTTCATCATTTCAGGAGAGTTACTAATGCTTTCTTTGTGCCTTTTTTTTTCAGGTTTGATCTGACTCTTGAAAGGAAGAGGGTATCTGATGAGGCCTACAAAGTGGTAAGTAAAGTTGGATGCATATATCTACAATTCCCAAATTTTACTTATTTAAGAGTAGGGTGCTACACTGGTTGCCCTTACATGTTGCCCATATACCCCTCAGACAAGTGGATTCTCATGGAGATGTGTAGACAACTGATTTTAGTGCACAAAGAATGGAGAAAGATTCGCAAGCCGACATTCAAGTTCCCACTGAAAATCAGTAGGTATACCATCAAGACTATACAAAAGGCCAAATCATTCTATGTGGAAATGCAGGTCATGACAATTAGGACCTATAGATACAGGTTTTATTTTGATTACCGAGATGTCGGGAAGAAGTTGCAAAAGATTCAACAACACAGGTATCATTTTGAGGACATTTGGGTTGATTGCAAAGATGAGGAAACCATTTGTAAGATGGATTATTATAGGCTAACCGTACAACAGATCAAAGATCTTGGTGTTGCTGACCTGCCAGAGGATTTCACAGATCCTAGTGACATCATGAACATTGTCTACGATGAACAAGAAATAGCCAAGAGGCCATTGCTTGCAATTCAATAGTCCAAAAAAGAAAGTGTTAGCATCAAGGAAAGATTGGCTCCGATTTTTTCTGACACTGTAGAGTGGTTACAAAAGCATGAATTTGAGATGAAATCTTTCAGAATAGATTATGAAGGAGAAGAATCCAAAGCAGAAGCCAACTGACAACAAGAACTTTGCATGAAATATAAATCTATGACTCTTCCCACTTCTTCGCAAAGAGGCCCAAGGATCAAGTTCACTATCTGCAACAAGGACACAAAGGTCATCCCAAAAGGCGAAACTATGAAATTTGAACCATCTCACTCCAAAGGAAAAGGGGTTGTTTCTGAAGAGATAGATTTTGATGAAGAAGGAAATTCCAGTGATCAATCTATTGAAGAAGAAGTTTCAGTAGAAGTAGACTCTGATGAAGAGGAAGATTCTGAAGATGAACAAGAGTTTGAAGGTGATTCTAAAGGTGAACCAGAGTCAGAAGGACAAGAGGATGATCAACAGGAACCAGGGAATGAAGAAGAAAGAACTATGTCTCCCTCTAAGAATGTAGTTGAAGAACTTCCCAGTTTGTCATCGCCTATAATTTCAAATGTTCCTCATACAACTCCAAATCCGAATACTCCTCCACCACCTGTTCCTACATCACCTATTCCCATGATCATCATACCCGTAGTGGATTTTTCACCTACCCCTACAACATCAACCATACTTGATACTCCTTCAGTGACAAGTATACACATGGTTGATATTTTGTCAAGTCCTCCATCAGCTATTCCTATCCTGTCATCGCCATCATATGATATCACTTCAAAGACTAATTTTAATTGATTCATGAATGAATCCATGCCTAATCAGCTCAATGTGCCAACTATAGAAGCAATTATGACAAACACTGTGCCCATTGTCACAATACCCATAGTTACTTCAGAAGTGATAGTGACAATAGAGTTGACAGTTAATCTAGAAGCTCGTACCTCCTATCTTCCCCCTTGGTTGATATCTCAAGTGTCGAAGCAAAAGAAAAAAATTATTTCTCCAGAAGAGCTCGACTTTGAAAAGATAGTCCCTCCAAAAGCTAAAGGGAAGAAAAAGGAAAAAGTGTATTCGCGGTTGAATGTTGAAAAAACTAGTCATAAATATGTGGAAATTGGCATACCACATCATGAAGAAGGAGATGTCAACATGGAGGGTTACACAGTGACAAGGGTTCAGCTTGGCAAGGTTACAAATGAAAGTGCAAAAGCAAATGTGCAAGTGACTTTGGATATACTAGTTGGCAAATTGGACAAAATGGAGCAAGCTCAAAACATGTACAAACAGAGGGTAGAGCATTATGCCACTATTGTGAGGAGATTTGCAGGATCTACAAGTAATGCACAATTGTTATCAATGGTAAGTGTTGAGGACCCAGCTGTCAAGAAAGTTGAGAAGTTTGCCTCCAAGGGCAGGGTGTTGTATGATTTCATCAAAAAGATCATAGAACCCAGTTCTCAAATTATAATTGTTGCGGATGAAAAAGATACTCTGATATCCAAGCTCAAAATAGAGCTTGATAAGGAGGAGAGTGTACTTTTCCAAGAGCGCAAAGAAATGGAAAAATACCTATTGTGGTGGTCACAAATAAAACAAGGAAAGCTCAATAAATTGGTGGAAGCCAGCGTGATTCCCGAAAAAGGAAAATACATAGAGATAATAGAATCTTTGAAGCACTGTATTCATGTGTTTGAGTGTCTTATAGAAGATCTCCACCAAGTACAAGAATATGTCAAAGGGAATTGTATGATTTGTGAAAGAGGAACCAAGGAGTTACCATGGCAACTTCTTGAGGAGAATGAGGCCACAAAACTATCCTAGATTTTCAAAGAATCCATCATGAAGTTGGTTCATAGTGTAGACTTTTCATAAGCCTCTCTGGATGTCATTTGTGATACAAGGCTTACACTAGATAACCTTAAAACGCATCTTGACAGGTGCATAAAATTTCACTCATCTTTCATGAGATTGATCACGAGGATTCACACCATTGTGGATTACATTGTTGGTTCGAATGAGAATTTCATGTAGGAAACTAGGAAGAAGTATGAAGATTTCCACGCCCAAGCAAGGAACCATGAAGATTCCTGATTTCTAGGAGTTAAACTTTCTGATGCTTTTCATTATGCATCTTGTAAATAGTTTTTGAAATCTTAAATGTCTTTTCTCGTAATTACACCAACAATCTCATATGTAATTTCTTGAAGACAAATTACACTTTGACTTTGGTCAAAGTTTGGTGATATTTTCCTTAATTAGCTCACCTAACTTTCCTAATTTTACTCCTTTTATTTCCTAGATTTTCTCATCCCTCTCCTCTATATTTATGAGGGATTTCTATTGTATTGTTTATCTTTTATCTCTAGCAATGAAGTGTTGCGTATTTTGCAACAAATGTATGAAACTTTGTGTTCAACTTTGTGAATCTAAATCTTATCAATAAAGAAGGAAGTTGCATACTAGACTGTGCATTGGATCAATTGTCTTCGGAAGTTGATTAAGATTGGTGGTGATTATTGTGTGAGATCTAAAGGCTTCAAGTAAATTTATGTGAACTTTGTGTTACATTTTTTACTTTGAATTTAAGTTTATGTTTGAGTGACTTTTAGTGGATGAATTGTAAGACTTTGTGCTTACATTTTTTTGCATTGTTTGTGGAACTATTTTGGTGGATAAACTGCAAGACTTTGTGCTTGCATTTTTTCACATTGTTCATGAAACTATTGTGGTGATGTATCTAGAAGACTTTGTGCTTGTAATATAACACTTGTTGTGTATCTCAAGGATCTACTATTGGAGAGTTACAGAATGAATTTGTGCCTTCATAAGTTTCTTTTCTCATTTTTATTGTTATTATTATCATGCTGGTATCTCTACACTTTGATTTGTCAAGATAGAGATATTGGAATTACTGATTTGTCTTTAGTTTGAAGTTGTACCAAATCAGAACTACCAACCGTGAAGCATTGTAAAATGTATCTTCTCTGAAAAAAGAGAGAAGCGTGAATGTGACACACACCCCCATTTTGTAAGTATAATGTGTATCGTGTAAATAATTTAATCTGTTTTACTATAGCTTCTATTAGCAGTAAGAAGGGAACCTCCCCTTTCTGAGAGGAGAGATTTTTATCTCAAATAGTTGTGACTAAAGTCCTAGTTGTGCAATCTATTGAATAGAGGATTACATAATTTTCACCCAATAGAGAGAAGAGAGGGAAGGAGAGAGTGAGAGAGAAAGAGGGGGAGAGAGAGTGAGAGAGAGGTGAGATAGAGAGCAATAGAGTGTGTGGTAGGGAGTGATGGATGGGGAGGCAAGTAGAGAGTGATAGGTGATATAGAGAGAATTATCTATAGAGATAGAGGGAAGGAGGTAGGGTGGGAGAGAGAGGAGAGTAAGGGAGAGGTAAAGAAGGATATATAGGTGAGATAAAGATAAGTAGAGAGAGAATGGTGAGATAGAGAGGAGAGAGTTAGAGAGAGGGAAAGAGAGAATGGTGAGATAAAGAGGAGAGACCAAAAGATTAAGAGGGGGAGGGAGAGTGTGAGAGATAGAGAGAGAGAGGTAGAGGGAGGGAGAGGAAAGATAGAGACTAGATAGAGGAAGAGGTAGGGAGGGAGACACAGGTGAGAGAGAGAGAGTAGAGAGGGAATAAAGGAGGGAGGGAGAGAAGTGAGATAGAGTGGTGTAGAGAGAGTGGTAGGAAGAGATGGATGGAGAGGTAGGTAGAAATGGATTAGGGAGATAGAGAGTAGAGAGGGAAAGGGAAAGAGAGGTATTGATGGAGAGAGTGGGAGGTGAGAGAGAGGTGAGATAGAGAGCAATAGAGAGAGAGTGGTAGGTAGTGATGGATGGAGAGGTAGGTAGAGAGGGAGGGAGAGGTAGGGAGGGAGAGAGAGGCGAGATAGAGAGGATTAACATAGAGAGTGATGGAGGGAGTGTAGTGCCCCTCCATGATTCGCCCTTTCATGATGTTTGATTAATTGTGGTTGGGTTCTTTGAATTAAATTGGTTTTATAATGTTGTTTGTTTTGGTGACGAATTAAATAAATTACTAAATAAAGCATTTTTATAAATTGATATATATGTTGTTCTTGGATATTTAGTTTATTAAATTAAATTAATAAGTTAAAAAGTAACTCAACAATTAAATATAAAGATATTGATTATTAATGTAGAGTTTTTATTATAAATTAAAATGTGAGAAAATATTAAAAAGGAAATAAAATATTAAAAATAAAAGGTGAAATTTGAAAAAGATAATGAACAACTAGTTAAAACAAGTAAAAGATAGAAAAAGTGGAGTTCATGCACATGGATGACTCTGAACTAATTGTTGAATGGAAACTAATTGTTTTTATGAAATTTTTATCCGCCTTATTTTTTTGAAAAAAAGAAGCTTTCTTTGGTTATTAAATATCACTTTGGGAGATGTTGGGGTTTTCATCTCTGATTTTTGGTTTTGGAAGGAAGGAAATTAACTGTTGAATAGTAGCATTTTGTAGATTGTTTTCAAAAAATATTGAATTAGGAAAATTATGGAAGAATTGTTTAAAGATCTAAAGAAATGGTGGTTACGGACGAAGAAGTGGTGGTTATGGACGAAGAAGTAGATCTCAACACCATTTTTCTTCTATCTCAACAAAATTGGAAACCAGGTTGGTTGGTTTGTTCTTGGTTTCATTTTGTTTTTGTTTATTGTAAAATTGAATTCGTTCTTTGATCTACTTGTCAGAAAATAATGCTTGCCTATAGATGAATTCTACTAGTTGGGTTTTGTATAATATTGCCATCAATACATTGCTTTTGTTTTTGTAATGCTTGTATTTTTTGGGGTTGTCGGTTCGATTCACCACCGAGTATGTTTCATTCAAGTTCCTTAAGGATTTTCCATTACCCCTTTGCGTGCCTCCAGCTAGTGAGCCCTTTCTGTATCACTCACATGTTAATATTGATGAATTTGCAATCCAATAATTACTTTTTGTGTCCTAATCTACATGTATTGTTTGACATTGTGTATCATTGAACACAACCAATTATTTGTATATATTTATCATTTGGTCCTCATATGAGTTATAAGTCTCATGGAAGTGATGCTTTTGCTATGTATATTTTCATATTCCTCTTCCAGGCTTTGCGCCTCCTCTCTATTGTTGTCGATGCCTACAATGCCTGGCTTCGAATCATATTGTAAGCTTATAGATCACTACACATGTGTTTCTTCCTCATGCTTGAATGTTTAATATTTTTACTTGGATTTGAATTTCATTGTAAATCATGGTGGGTTTGATGAATTCATTTACCTTTAGTATTGGTTGAATATGTTATAAACTAGTGAATTCACTGCATATAGATTGTTGTAGATCAATTCCTATATAGGGTTGAAGATTGTTGCATTCTCAGTATGTTTTGGAGTGAAGTCCGTCATTTGTCTTTTGTATTGAAGCATATGATTATTTTCATGGTGTTAATTTTCCCTTATGCCTGAGAATGAAATTGTATGGTGAATACATGTATCTATTAAAAGTTGAAGCTCGATATTGGATTATGATTTTTGGGATAAAAACATTAAGTGTAGGAAGTTCAATGAGTTAATCTTTGTAGGAAACTAGAATATAAATAGAATCCATTGAATCTTCCATTGTATGTGAAATTTGTTTATATGTATTATGTTAGGCGGTCATTTAGTGAATAATGTAAATGACAGTCTAATATATGGAATCTGTTTGATAGTTAAATTTTATTTGTATTTTGATGTGCATTTCAATTTTATTAATGATAATCGATATTCACTCTGATGTTAAAGTTCAAAGCTCCTTGTATCTACAAAATGCGATATCCTTTTGTATTTTTTAACCAATGCTTTAATCCTCTACCTCCTACACAAAATGCATGTACCATCTTATGGCGTCCCATCCAACTACAGTAGGGTATCCTTTTAAATCTTCTAACTTTCACCAACCTCATTTCCATTTGAGCCGCGCACCACTCTCTCTACCCTGGCCACTTGTCTATGCCTTGAAGGAGTTTGTTGTATGTGCTTCATATTCATTGTGGTTAGAGTGCGTTGTATTTACCTTGAGTTGTGACTTTATAAGCTACCTTCAATAATAGTCTTTGCCTTATACTATTTAGTAAATAACAATGTGTCCTTTATATATAAGGAAAAGACTATTATCGAAGGTAGCTTATAAAGTCGCAACTCAAGGTAAATACAATGCACTCCAACCATAATGAATATAAAGCACAAACAACAAACTCCTCCAAGGCACAAACAAGTGGTCAAGGTAGAGAGAATGGTGTGCGGCTCAAATGGCAAGGAGGTTGGTGAAAGTTAAAAGATTTAAAAGGATACCTTGCTGCAGTTGGATGGAACGCATGTGGTATATTGGCTAGGAGGATTTCTAGGGGTTGGGTAGTCACAAGTTTGACCCCCACCCCAACCACTATACATTATATGTTAGTGTTGTATGATTTACTTTTCATGTTAGTTTCTTAAAAAAAGTTATCTCATAGTTGTTAGTTAGATGATTCTTCCTTTGGGGTTTCGTGGTAGGGTGTTACACTTTGGTATCAAAGCCTAGGTTCATACACTGGGCACTTTGGTTTCATATGAGCCCATTACATTGACCTAGTTGCTTATACTCTTGAGGTTACATTTTCCCTTTTTGGTCATCCTCACTTGTCAACCTGAGATTTGTCCTTAGGTAGTGTTTGTCCAATGGGGCAGAAAACCGGTGGAAATGATACGACCCTCAGTGTAGTGCGCAATGCATCAATATTCTTCCTACCAAGGATGCATTATGGACCCTTGTGTAGCCTTGTGATGTGTTTCCCAATGATGTGAAATTGTGTGTGTATGTGAAGAATGTGTATTAAATCTAAAGTTTTGTGCTTATGAAATGATAAATTGTGTTTTCTTGCTTCTAAAAAGGTGTAAAAATAGGGTCCTTTACTGAATATTTTGTGAGAATTAGTGTTGTGTGTCGAATAAAGTGGAATGTCTTGTCGATAAATGGGGGAAAATTTAATGAAAGATGTGTGATTTGAGTGCCTCTCATGTTGCCTTCATTAGACTAATACTCATTATGTTAGGATATACCTTAAGATACCTTGTTTATGCTAGTTTTATTGTTTTGGATTGGTTTTGGATGACAGTTGATCATAATTTGATGTTTATGATACTATTGACTTGTGCATATGCTATGATGGATATATGGATTTATTTGTGTGTTCAGATTAATTTAATTATGAGTATCATGTGGTTATATGATTATGTTTACTGTGCATTTAATTCATGATTGATCTATGTTGTTTACGATGTAATTATTGCTATTTGTTGATGTGGATTATTGTTTGAAGTGTCTTGGTGGGAAGGACGGTGTAGCATTACTCATTCACGAGTACCCTGCTACACTGCGATTCCCTCTCACAGTGTGTTTAATTGTTTGTGTAGACACGTAAAATATATTGATTGATCTTATACACTTGATCCTGATTACTAACACCAGTTCATCCTAAATCATCTCCTTTGCTAGTCATTTAATTGAATACCCCTTAATTAAATTCATCGCATTTCATCTCTTAATTAAATAAATCAATTTTATCTAATTAAGTCATCATCTCCTATTAATTAAATAAATCACTTTATTTAATTAATCCTATAGTCCCTCTTTTAATTAAATAATTCAGTTTATTTAATTAATCTCTAAGGTCGCCTCCCTTAAATTAAATAAATTAATATTTATTTGATTTAATCTAACACCATCCTCTTTAATTAAATAAATCAAACTTTATTTAATTAAGTTTAAATCCATTATTCCTCTAATTTTGATTTATTTAAATCCTAAAATCTAAATCAAATTATCAAATTAGCTAATCTCCTTTTAAATTACTCAAATCTTGATTAATCCTAATCTTAATCCATCAAATCCTCTAGCTTTTGCAACTTGCTCATGAAAATCAGTTTAATTGATTAATAAATCTTCAATTTTCTTTCAAAAGGGCATTAAGGATGGAATATTCCCCAAATTTGAAATCTCCCCCAAAAGTACTTTTCCATCCAACAAGGCATTAAAGGCCTCTTACATGTCCTTTTCTTAAGCCAAGTGGCATTTAATTCATTTCTTCTCTCCCTCCAACTTGTCACTTCTCCAATTTCAAATTTCCACCTAATTGCATTAATGTGCACATTTATCTAAATGTGCTCCACCTTTGTCCACTCACATGTTGACAAGTGGCATTGTGTTATTGGTCGGTATTTGATCCCACATTCATCCATTTTGCCTCATCCTCCATCATTCTCTTGTATAAATAGAAGGCTAGGATTTTGGATCCACAAGTTCATTCACAATCTTAGGAATTTTCATCCACAACTTGAGAAAAATTAGCATCTTCATGTTTTAAGTAATCTTCATCCACTTTCATCCATTTTTATCATTTCATAGCTAGGTTATGGATAAATTTCACCAAGGAGCTTCAAATCTTCACCATTGATCATCAAGCTTGCAAGGTGTAAATGTCTAAATTTGGACAATTAATTTATCCAAATTCACCCCCTTTCGTCTTATTTTCGTTAATTAAGTAATACTATTATTATTTAATTAATATCTTTAATTCTGCCAAATCCCTAAGGTATTTAATCAATAATACCTTATCTCTTTAATCCTCCTTCCATCAAATGAATTAAATAAATATCACATTTATTTAATTCCTCCTCATGTCACATCCTCCATCATTTTTATCTTATCTTAATCCTTCTTCTAATCCCATAATTAGGATGTGCACATGCCTAATGCTTGATTAGGATGTGTCACATCCTCCAACTTTTGCAAGTTGGCCTCTAATCTCTCTTAGCCACCTAACCCTCCTCTAATCCTTCATTACTCTTTCCCATGTGATCTTTGACTTGTCACATCAAGTCACATGTGAAATCTAACCCTCTTCTAATCTTCATTAATTAATCTAATCAAGTACTTGCACAATCCTAATCACATTTTTTTAGTCAACTCTCCCCATCCCCCAAGGAATTTTTAATTCCTTTTTATTTATCCTAGGCTTCTCTCTTCCCCATGTGAATTTTTAATTCACTTTTTAATCCCCCAATGCACCCTTTGGAATTTAAAATTCTTTCCCATCTCCCCATAAGGATATTTGAGGAATTTTTAATTCCCCACTTATCCTCTCACCACATGGGGACAAATTGCCTCATTATGAGGAGATCTTGTCAATCCCAAGTGCTGTACCCCTCTCCATGTCATGTCCTTTTCCTTCCACCTCATGTCACTTCACCTTTTAGGGGCTATCTCACATGCCACATGTCAAGATGTGAGGGCTTGTGAGCTCTCAACCCACTCTCGGCCCTACATCTTTGATATTTGTGATCAATCT
>VDFB02105785.1:583412986-583528477 GCA_007258455.2 Sequoia sempervirens
GTCAAGATCTTTGGATATCGAACAAAGTCTTCCAATTCCTCCCTCCATCTTCAATTTTCTCCTATTCCTCCATTCTAATCAATCCATTCACTCATTCCATGTAACCATTCATCTATTTCAAAACCTTCATCTCTCATCTCAAACATTCATCACACCTCCTTCTATCATTTCAAACTCTCATTCCATAATCTTGATCAATCATTTCCTCATTCTGAGTAATCTTCCACCTGGTCCCACCCTTCACCTTCTCATTCCACGACTCAGTCATCTATCCGTCTGGTCACCTTTTCCTCATCCAAATCCTTATCCCTCTATCCAATCCACCCAAACAATCCTTTTCCTCCCCCCACCCTCTCCCTTCATCCCATCTCATAATCCCTTGTCATTGGTATCTAGCTATAGGCTTTTCCCCACAGAACCCAATTCCATCTCTCTCATCATCATCACTTCTGCTTCTTTTACACATCTTTTCAATCTCCTATCCTGTCTCATCATCCATCCATCCATCATATCGTCCTCCCAATTCATCTTTTGATGACTTGGATAACTATCCCATCCCTAAGCTTTGTGATCACCACCATCCTCCAATCCAATCCAACAGGTCTACCTTGTCCCATCGTGTCGTTCCCCTTCATCTAGGGTTATCTCATCCTCTTTCATCCATCACTTGTCTTTGGCCTTCTGTCGAACTACGTTGACCCTGCGCTTTCACGTAGGCAAGGTCGCTCATTTGATCTGCCCCCGGGGTTCCATCATCGGTCTTTCTATCATGTTCCATCCACTCCTCTATCATCTATCATGTCCCATCCATCATTGATCTATATTTTCCTCTTTTCTCCTGGTCTCCATCCTATCTTAGTCATCCATCAAAATCTCCATCATGGTCTATCGTCATCCTTTTGTCGAACTACGTTGCCCCTGCGCTTTCACGTAGGCAAGGTCGATCATTTGATCTGCCCCCGGGGTTCCATCATCAGTCTTTCTACTTTGTCCATCTGATCCTTTATCATCTATCATCAATCTTCTTATCTTATTCCTATTTGTCTGTCTCGTCTTCATCATCCATCAAGGTCTCCTATCTTGTGTCATGTCTCTCGTGTCGCGTCATCAAGCT
Source organism: Sequoia sempervirens (assembly GCA_007258455.2). Classification (NCBI taxonomy): domain Eukaryota; kingdom Viridiplantae; phylum Streptophyta; class Pinopsida; order Cupressales; family Cupressaceae; genus Sequoia; species Sequoia sempervirens. The sequence goes on from VDFB02105785.1 coordinate 583,414,101, forward strand.
ACGCCCTTATCTAGCTGGTTCTTAACCAACAAGATCCACTTGTATCATCAAATCCAGCAATCGGGTTCTGAATATCCTCACGTCCTTATCAATCTTTTAGTGCTGTTAATCATCATCACATTTGTCTCAACGGGATGCATCCTTCTAGACCTCATCAATCCACCCATCCCTTGATTGATCCTATGGCAAGGACATTTGGAAATTAATTGTGATCTTTAGTCTTTTTAGTTTTGTTTATCGGTTTGAGCTCCTATCATCACTTGTCATAATTAGCCTTGATCCATCATATCATGGTGTGCTTTGATAGTCAACTATAGGGAATTATCTTGATCTTTTACATCTTCGGTTATCCCGTGAGTACCCACAAGACCCACGAGGTCTTATGTGCGATGGGGCATCCTTAATGTGCTTGTGGTTATCTAATACTGGCGACCAGGTCATCACTTATTTGGGGTGTTGGGATAGCCTTATATTATGTTTGTTTTGCATTTGAGCCATGATAGCTTGGTTCTTCATACCTAAGCGTCTTGTGTCTTATGTATCAACAAAAAATCGATTGTCGGCGATGGAAAATTGCATTTAGATTGCATTTCATCTCTCATCCTCAAATCCCCCCATCCATTCATCTTTCATCACACTCCCCTCCCAATATTCCATCACATTGCATCATCTTCTTCAACTCCCCTTGCATCATCTCATCCATTTCGAGAGCCCACCCGTGTTCTCTTGAACCCGCATGTCCTCTCGAGGGGGCATCCTTCATCCCTAACTTTCATCTTTATCCCCATCATCTTCCTTCCTAGTCACTCCTTTGAATGACTGGGCATATTACTCCAATCTAACCCATCTTCTTCTGGAGTTCTATATTTTAATATTCTTTGAAATGATGCTGCCCATTAACACCATCTCAAAGAGGGGCAAAATATGAATGTCTAGAATTGGACAATTAATTTTATCCAAATTCATCCCCTTTAGATCTTATTTTACGTTAATTAGAGTAATGCTATTATTATTTAATTAATATCTTTGAATACCGCCAAATCTCTAAAATTGTTTAATCAATAATGCCTTATCTTCTAATCCTATTTATGGTAGATTAAATAAATATCACATTTATTTAATTCCTCCTCATGTCACATCCTCCATCATTTTTATCTTATCTTAATCCTTCTTCTAATCCCATAATTAGGATGTGCACATGCCTAATGCTTGATTAGGATGTGTCACATCCTCCAACTTTTGCAATTTGGCCTCTAATCTCTCTTAGCCACCTAACCCTCCTCTAATCCTTCATTACTCTTTCCCATGTGATCTTTGACTTGTCACATCAAGTCACATGTGAAATCTAACCCTCTTCTAATCTTCATTAATTAATCTAATCAAGTACTTGCACAATCCTAATCACATTTTTTTAGTCAACTCTCCCCATCCCCCAAGGAATTTTTAATTCCTTTTTATTTATCCTAGGCTCCTCTCTTCCCCATGTGAATTTTTAATTCACCTTTTAATCCCCCAATGCACCCTTTGGAATTTAAAATTCTTTCCCATCTCCCCATAAGGATATTTGAGGAATTTTTAATTCCCCACTTGTCCTCTCACCCACATGGGGACAAGGACCTCATTTATGAGGAGATCTTGTCCAATCCCAAGGTACTTTGTACCCCCCTCCATGTCATGTCCTTTTCCTTCCACCTCATGTCCACTTCACCTTTTAGGGCTATCTCACATGCCACATGTCAAGATGTGAGGGCTTGTGAGTTCTCAACTCACCTTAGCCCTACATTTTGATATTTGGTGGATCAATCTTAACCGTCCATTTCCCCTAGGATTTCCCAAAAATCCTATAAATACCCCTCTTTTCTCTCATTTTGGGGAGATCATTTGTGCTAGCCAAACTCTTGCAGTTTTGTTTCTCAACCTCTACTTAGCTATTTTCACATTTTCATCCACTTGCATCCATCTTCACATCCTCATCTAGCTTGCATCTTGCCATCCAAGGAGCATACACGTCAAAGATCAAAGGGCCAACCAAAGGATCGACTCAACGCAAGGTATAAAGTTCTATTTTGTGGCTTTGTCTTGTTTTGTTTCCGACTTAGGCTAATCTTGAAGTGTAGGTTGTTTTAAGTTGTTTATTTGCACTCTTTTAACTTGTTGCTTGATTTCTAACGCTCTATTTCGACTTATCACACAAGGAATTGGGAAAAGGGCCATTTTCCACAACAAAATAGCACCAATTCCCCCATGGAATTGAAATTTTGGACATTAAAATAAGATTTAATAGCTTTTTTACTTATTTCTTGTTTTCATGTTTCAACTGAATTTCATGGGGAATGTTGTTTCTAACTTTCATATTGGACTAATAATGTGTTTATTCTTTGTGTTTATGTAGGTCTAGAATCACCATTCACAGTTATATATATATATATATATATATATATATATATATACGATAGTTTTTCTGATACAGATTGCAGGTACCAGGTATCGACTCCACCTGAACTGTTAGGTCTGAGCATGCCTTAAAACCCAATGGAAATGTTGTTGAAAAAGGAGATGACAAAAGGTTACCCTAACCTTGCCATCATCCTCGAGGAGGATGAGTATCCAGTCCATTAACTCGTCAACATCGTTTGATGTCTATGGTCAATTGGTCCTGCTTATTGACCTTGGTTAAAGTTTAGGTAATTGTTTGGTATTTGGTTTGCTTGATAATTTTATGTTGCTTATATTTATGTATGTTTTATTTTACCTTGCAACTTCTAGGAGTGAGTCGAATCTAAGGGGGGCAGGATGTAGTTTCCCTCTATGATTCGTCCTTTCATGATGTTTGATTAATTGTGGTTGGGTTGTTTGAATTAAATTGGTTTTATAATGTTGTTTGTTTTGGTGACGAATTAAATAAATTATTAAATAAATTATTTTGATAAATTGATATATATGTTGTTCTTGGATATTTAATTTATTAAATTAAATTATTTAGTTAAAAAGTAACTCGACAATTAAATATAAAGATATTGATTATTAATGTGGAGTTTTAATTATAAATTAAAATATGAGAAAATATTAAAAAGGAAATAAAATATTAAAAATAAAAGGTGAAATTGGAAAAAGATAATGAACAACTAGTTAAAACAAGTAAAAGATAGAAAAAGCGAAGTCCGTGCACATGCATGACTCTGAACTAATTGTTGAATGAAAACTTATTGTTTTTACGAAACTTTTATCCGCCTTTTGTTTTCGAAAAACAAAAGCTTTCCTTGGTTATTAAATATCACTTTGGGAGATGTTGGGGTTTTCATCTCTGATTTTTGGTTTTGGAAGGAAGGAAATTAATTGTTGAATAGTAGCATTTTGTAGATTTTTTTCAAAAAATATTGAATTAGGAAAATTATGGAAGAATTGTTTAAAGATCTGAAGAAGTGGTGGTTACAGACGTAGAAGTGGATGAATTTGTTCTCTGATCTACTTATCGAAAAATAATGCTCGCCTGTAGATGAATTCTGCTAGTTGGGTTCTATACAATATTACCATCAATAAATGTGTATTGCTTTTTTTTTTGTAATACTTGTATTTTCTGGGGTCTTCAATTTGATTCACTGCTGAGCATATTTCATTCAAGTTCCTTAAGTCATTTCCATTACCCCTTTGCATGCCCCCAGCCAGTGCGCCCTTTCTGTATCACTCACATGTTGATATTGTTGAATCTGCAATCCAACAATTACTTTGTGCGTCCCAATCTGCATGTATTGTTTGACATTGTGTATCATTGAACACAACCGATTATTTGTATATATTTATCGATGGGTCCTCATATGAGTTTAATTCTCATGGAAGCAATTCTTTTGCTGTGTATATGTTCATATTCCTCTTCTAGATTGTGCGCCTCCTCTCTGTTGTTGTCACTGCCCACAATTCCTGGCTTTGAATCATATTGTAAGCTTATAGATCACTACATATGCATTTCTTCCTCATGCTTGACTGTTTAATATTTTGACTTAGATTTTAATTTCGTTGTAAATCATGGTGGGTTCGATGAATTCATTTACCTTTAGTACTGGTTGAATGTGTTATAAATTAGTGAATTCGCTGCATATAGATTGTTATAGATCGATGCCTATATAGGGTTGAATATTGTTGCATTCCCAGTATGTTTGGGAGTGAAATCCACCGTTTGTCTTTTGTATTGAAGCATACAATTGTTTTCATGGTGTCAATTTTCCCTTATGCCTGAGTATGAAATTGTATGGTGACTGCATGTATCTATTAAAAGCCGAAGCTCAATATTGGATTGTGATTTTTGGGATGAAAACATTAAGTGTAGGAAGTTCAATGAGCTACTCTTTGTAGGCAACTAGAATATAAATAGAATCCATTAAATCTTCCATTGTATGTGACATTGTTTATATGTATTATGTTAGGCAGTCATTCAGTGAATAATGTAAATGGTAGTCTACTATATAGAATCTGTTTGATAGTCAAATTTTATTTGTATTTTGATGTGCATTTGAATTTTATTAATGATAATCGATATTCACTCTGTTGTTAGAGTTCAATGCTTCTTGTATCTACAAAATGCATTATCCTTTTGTATGTTTTAACCAATGCTTTAATCCTTTGGCTCCTACAAAAAATGCATGTACCATCTTATGGTATCCCATTCAACTACAACAGGGTATCCTTTTAAATATTCTAACTTTCACCAACCTCCTTTCCATTTGAGTTGCACACCACTCTCTCTACCCTAGTCGCTTGTCTATACCTTGGAGGAGTTCATTGTTTGTGCTTCATATCCGTTGTGGTTGGAGTGTGTTGTATTTACCTTGAGTTGCGACTTTATAAGCTACCTTCAATAATAGTCTTTGCCTTATAATGTTTAGTAAACAACAATGCGTCCTTTATATCTATGTGTGTGTAGGTGTAAGTATATATAAGTATAAGCTCATGTATTAATATGTTGTGCCTACCCTTCCATAAATTGATCTATTTTATTAACAACATTTAGAAATTATGTAATTCCATATATGTTTATTAGAATTGTAACGAAAGAATGAGTAAAGATATATTTATTAGGATTGTAGAAAGCTGGTTGAAATTAGTTAAGAAAAGATTGTTGATCCAAAATGGTATATTTGAGAATAAGAAGATTTAGATTGCTTTCCCTTGTTGGTAATAAGCTATATGATTAAGCCTTCATTGTATATGTTTTTGGTTTCGATGTATTCTCTATAAGTTTATAGATTGATTAGAATACTTAATACCTTGCATGTGATGAAAATGTGTTTTATGTTTGGCATTTGATATTATATATATATATATATATATATATATATATATATATATGTATGTATGTATGTATGTATTCCATTGTAAATTGGGATAAAATATTGAAATATAGTATTAAGAGAAGTATGTGTATAGTGAAGGTAAGGTTTATGTACTTGTTAAAATAATAATGATAATAAGGTATTATGTTTATAAAGAGGATAATTATTCAGATATGTTTAAGATTTAAAGTAAGATGTTACAATAGTATAATAATCAAGGATAAAATGTTGTATGTCTAAATGAGAATAAGGACTTTAGGTAATTATAATTTTATTTACTCTTGTTAGGATTTGGATTTGGTCTTAAGTGGTTGCATAATTGGTTTTAGTGCTCATAGTAAGTTGTTAAGTTCACAACTAAAATAAAAAGTTGAAATAATGTGTTCATGGTTGATTGCCGAATGTTTACTTGTTAGAATAATGTGTTGGATTAGGGGGTTCAGGTGAACTTGATTATTTTTCAAAATGGAAGTAATAATTTATCTATGGAGTATTTATGTTTGTGTTGCAAGGATTGCTTGAATTGAATATCGCACGTCGTTTATTGGAAATTGGTGGTGAATTTGATAAATGTTTGAACATGTATGATATTGTGCTAATTTTGGGAATATTGTCTAAGTGGAAGTCCTTGTGTTGGTTGTTGAGGTGGGCTTCCAGAGGTTAAAGGGGAGTATGGTTTTTCTTGCATGAGTTCGTATGGGGGTCAGGGATTAGGTGAGGCTACTTGGACAACCCAGAATGAGGGTCGGGGCCTAAGAAGATCCGCTAGGACAACCCATATCAAGATCTAATGGTTTGCATGAGTTTTATGTTGTTTCACATGGAAGAGGTTGGTATTTTGAGATTGTGAATTGTGTACAAGAGGGTCTCTAGCCTTGCACTATTGACTTTTACTATGGTTGTGATTTGTGAGCAAGAGGGTCCATGTCTTGCTTTAGATATGTGGTTCTTGTGGTTCATTTAGTGTGCAAGATGGCTTAACCCTGGTTGATGAATCAAGCCTTCTAGTTGCAAGTAGGGGGAGTAGCTCTCAATGGGGGTTGAATCCCAAAGTGGTGACTTGGACAACCCATTGGAGAGTTAATTCAGTGATAACCTAGATAATGAACTGGGGGGGAATGGGTAACTTTAACATAAAAATAATAATTGAAGTCATTTTCCATGCCTGTAGTGCTATTTTAGGTTAAGGATGGGGTGAGAAGGCTTGGTTGGAAAGTTCAGCTTCCTTGTCCTCACGAAAGGATTGTTGGCTCTGCATGTGTCACCCTATAGGGTCGGGTCCTAGTGAGAAGAATTCTAGACAACCATAAAACATATGTATGTTAGATGCATTATATGCTAGTGTTGTATGATTTACATTTCATGTTAGTTTCTTAAGAAAAATTGTCTCATAGTTTTTAGTTAGATGATTCGTCCTTTGGGGTTTCGTGGCAGGGCGTTATAGGGAGAGGTAGGTAGAGAGAGGGAGAGAGGAGGTAAAGATAAGTAGAGATGGAATAAGGGGGGAGGGAGAGGTAGGGAGGGAGAGAAAGGTTAGATAGGGAGGTGTAGAGAGAGAGTGGTAGGGTGTGATGGATGGAGAGGTAGGTAGAGAGAGGGATTGGGAGACTGAGAGTAGATAGGGAAGAAGAGAGTGAGAAGTATCGAGGGAGAGAGAGGTGAGATATAGAGAAATAGAGAGAGTGGTAGGGAGTGATGGAGGGAGAGGTAGGTAGAGAGAAAGAGAGAGAGATGGATAGGTATAGAGGTAATTCTTGAGCTCAAGGGGGAGAGATTCAAATAAAGAAATGGAGATAGTGAGAGAGGTCTAGAATGTAAGGGATAAACAATGAGTGATATAGAGAGAGAAAGAGAAATAATACAACTTGCTGATTACTAAAATTTGACCTCTTTATTATTGAAATTTGACATGCTGATTACTGAAATTTGACTTAGTTCCAAAATTTGTAAGATCTTCCAAAAAATAGAATTTGCATTATAAATCCTAGATATCTGAAACCACTCTCAAACATGTCCTGCAACTATATACATGAAATATAACTTAAAGTATAAGAAATTAAATATCCATATGTAAATGTCGAGTTATATTGTAAAGTATAAGAAAGGAAATGTCCATATGTAAATGTCAACTTATACTATTTATTTCATGTATATAGTTTCCTTGAAAGATAACAAGATGAAAGAGAAAAAATTCAATGTAGACCAAAATGTGAGCATGTTATAACACACTCACATTTTTTCAATGCATTCATAAAATGTGAGCACATTATAATGTGCTCATGTTTTTTCAATGCATTCATAAAATGTGAGCACATTAGAATGTGCTCATTTTTTTTCAATGCATTCATAAAATGTGAGCATGTTATAACACACTCATATTTTTTCAATGCATTCACAAAATGTGAGCCTGTTATAACACACTCGTGTTTTGTCAATGCATTCAAATAATGTGATTAAAAGGGAAATAGAATAAGTCTTGACAGTTTAAATGGTGGAGATTTAAAAAAAATTGAAATTGTTCTAGAGATCGATGGGGTTCTTGAAACCTTTTTGGAAACTAACAAGGTTCTCATAACCAATTTCAAATCTGAAAAGGTGTTTTAATTTTTTTTAAAAAGACTTTATAGATGAGACAAAAAGTTTTGTAAGAGATTGAATATATGCTTTTGTAAAATTAATAGGTTTTAAAAACCCTATTGGATGCCACTCAAGTTATGAAAATCTTTCAAAATTCTAATGAAATAAAATTCAGGAAGGACAAAGTGTATGTTAGAATAAGATGAAGGTTGGAACATGCCAACATTTAAGTCACAATTAATGTTATTTTGGCTATCAAGAGCATTTATTGTTCACCTATAAAGTAGGATTATTTCATATAATTGATTTTATTTCATGAGTTTTAAGGAGAACATAAAGAGTGAAGAGAAAATTGTAGGTGTGAGCAGGAAGCAACCTAATCAAATTCCAAGATTTGCATTGAGAAAATCTTCCAGCCATGATTAAAGGTACTTAATTCCCCATTACTATTTGTTTAGATGGGAAATCCCATAGAATCAAAGAAATTTCATGAAAATATACGAAATGTCCAATTGTCTTCTCAAAATTAAAATTCCCCTAGATATAGCCATTTGTTTATTGAGTGAATTGGTCAAGGAGTTGTGTAATTTTTTTCTTGATAAAATTAAGTACAAATACCTTGGATATGAGCATCTTTCTATCTTGGAGAGCACACTCCCAAAAATTAGAGACACCAAATTAAGGCATGTAGATTTAAAATATTTTTGGGAGAGAATGAATGTAGAGAATTGACCTCTTGTTATGCAAAGGTTGGTGGAGAGTGGGTTGTTGCAAGCAGTTAGTTTTCCTATTGCATTCTAGTGGCCAGATTTGGTGATAGAATGCATCAACCATTATGACCCCCAAATGAGGGAAGTCAAGATAGAGGATAATAGAGTCATCACTAAACTTGACATAGGAACATTTCATTTGATGCTAAAATTACCTCACATGAATGATTATGCAGACATGAATGTCTCTACCTCATACCAACAGTTCATAGAAATAAAAGCACTTGTCAAAATAAAATTGCAAAATAATGGTTGGAAATTTTGAAGAAGGGGAAATCATAGCTACCAAAGAAATTGCATAGGTCACATTTCACGAATAAGATAGGTGACATCATAGTGTTGTTGTGCCTACTAATGGAAATGATGATGCTCATAACTTTGATGTTTGGGTGTAATTTTTTATTGTGATTATTTTCCATGGATAATAGTTCATCAATTGGGAAAATATTATCAGTGAGCATATTCACAGGAAGATAACACATTTTAGAGTTTATAAACATTTTTATATGTCCTAATATTTGTTTTATGTCATTTAAAGAATGGGATCTTGTTCAGGGTTGAGGATTGAAGGTGATTTTACTGATGACACCCCAATCTATGAATATGATTACCAACTCCAACTCGAAAATAGCTACAAGAATTTTAGGTGAGTGAATGATGTATTCACCATGTTGGTAGTAAGGGAGTTGCAAGGAGATTTAAGTGTTTGAATCTCCCCAAAATATTCTCAGTTGATTAATGTATATGGGAGTTTCTTCATTCAATTCTAAAAGTTCACGTGCATTAGAATCAGTGGGTATGATGGCTTCTTGTGAAAACTACCAAAATATGTCAATGATAGATTTGTGTTGATTGAGGTATGTCACCAAATTGGAGAATTAAATAAGAGATGTAAAGAGAGGAAAAAGGCAGGTGTTCCCTTCCCATTTGTTCTATCTTTCTAATAATGCAAATCTTCCTCGAATACCCTTAATATTGGAAGGTCTATATGGTAAAATATAAACTATATTTATATGAATTTTGTTTTCCATTTGTTCAAAACAATTTACAATTAGGACCAATATTTTATCATGTGCCTAAGTTGGAAGATTTTTGGGTTGATTGTTGCAATGAATTTGAGGTGAGAAAAAGGGATTGGATAATATTGTCAATGAAACAAGTTAGATTGTATAATATGAATTGGAATATCCTAGAAATAGTGGATGATGAATTAGATATGGCTGATCAAATCTACTGTAATCACATCCAAATGATTCCCATTATGCCCATTAACTAGAATAGCAAAGAGATTGCAAACATTGAGGGCAAGACAATGGTTGTATTCAAGAGAACAAAGGAATGGATTATTAAGAGAATAATTGATTCATCGATCCCTAAATCAACATGAGAAATAAAGGTCCCAGAGCAAGGAGAAACAAGCTAGATACAAACTTCCCCTCCTCAAGCTACATTCATAACATCAGCTTCACAATCAACTAGAGGGGGAGATGGAGAAGAGCCTCCTAAGAGGAGACAAGAAAAGACCTATGAGGATGCCTCGAAGGGGAAGGGAAATAAATTTTTTGAAGTGGTGGAAGAATAAATTGTGGAAGTATCATCATCTTCTTTAGAATGGAGCATTCCACCTTCCCCTATGCACTCTATCCATAACCCATCTCCTCCAATATCACCCAATGTGTTGGCTCAAGACACCCCTCTTGTGAATAGGTCCTTGAAATTCACACCAAAATTTCCTCTTGCTACCCCAACAACCTAGATACACCATACCTTATCTAAAAAGAGGAAAATCAAGGAATTGAGTTTGTTGGAGGATAACATTGTTTCAAATTTGTTGCATCGGACTCCACAACCTAAAAATTGAAAACTACCTCAATATTGATGACATATGCTACATTTGGAGGTTTATATACAAAAATTGCACACCCCTATGCATAAATGGACATCAACCAAGCAATAGAGAAGGATTTAAACATCACCATAGTTCACTTGGATCCCTCTTCTCGACATGGTGATGTGCACAAATTTTAGGTGTTGGATGCTAGACTTGTAGAATGAACTAAAAAGGATAATAAATACAAAGTGGAGCTCAAACAATAGGTGAAATTCCTAATCGCCTATTTGAAATCCATTATGGATACTTTGGCTTAGCCTATAGAGAAAATCAATTCATCTTTCAATCCATGTTATGTTAGTGGTAATATTGTAATTGAAAAAGTGCAAAAACATAAATGCTACAACCAAGCAATTAAAGATTATGCCACTAGAATTTCAAATAAAGTGGTTAAATTTCTTGAGGAAGCCAATAAAATGATAAATAACATGGAAGATAAAAGGAAAGAGATTGATGTTTGATATCTTGGCTTCTAAATCCTAGGAAACAAATTGGCCTAAGGTTTGCAAGAATTTGAAAGAAATGATAGACCTAGGAACAAATAAATTGGTTTCAAGCAAATTATAACCAATTTAGGTGATAATAAGTACATCATTTGGAATAAAACCATTTAGTGGAAGATAATCTCTCTTAGGAAAAATATCTAGAAGAATAATAATTTGATGAAAGAGTGTGAATAAGTCAAGGTGGACATCTAGGGGAGCCTGTTATCCATCAATTTAAACAAACAATCGACTCCTTAGATTACAAAATCCTAGACAAGCATAAATGGGATAAAGGAAAATATTAGAGAATTACTTAATACACAGTATTTTTGAATTGACAACTTGGAGAAGTTAAGTGCAATCAATGTGGCACTTAACAAAGGTATAGGTTACCTTGCAACTCATCAAACCAAACTAGAACAAATCAGAGGCAATAAAGATTTTTAGAGGCTAAAAACCGACAATGTGATCATTTCAAAGTATAATGAGTTATGGCCTATCATAAAGTCATTTCAAGTGTATAAAGAAGCGAATGGTATGCAAACTCTCCAGTCACCACATAAGACTAAGGATAGTTTTGATGCTAATGATGTTCCATCTCAATCATATGTTTAATTTTTCCTAAAATATTGAACGTCAAAAGCTCCAAAAAAAATTTGTGGGTTCTTTTCATATTCTATAAACATGTTTATTCTAAAAAGTTTCAATTACTCTTTCAATTATATATATGTAATTAAAGACACAAATATTATCTATGGGGTTTTCTTAATATATAATTTTTTTATGAAGGATTGTAAGTCTATGAACTACAATTTTGAGAATTATGAAATAAAGAATCTTGAAGTTTGTGTGCTACTATGATTCTATGTTATCTTTTCTTGTGAAAATGGTAGCTATTTGAGGTTCTTTGTCATTTCCTTTATTGGTAATTATCATATATATGCAATTATGATTCTCATTCTAGAAATAGTGAATTTTTATGTGTGCTAGAACTATTCGAAGAGGGATTCTTTATAATCAAACACATCTACTTAATTTTTTGTAATAACTATCTATGATTTATCATTTTTTATTTTTTAAAATTAATTCAGTATTAAGTTTTCCTTTCTTTCTTTTTGGTTAGAAGAATAAGCTAAAAGGTTTTTAATTCTCATCATAAAAGGGAGTTGTATCTCAAAAATTCAAAGGAAAGTTATAACGAGAAAAGAATAACCTGTCCAAGTGTTGGTGCATTTGTTCCTTAAGAAAAGGGCATTACAGAGCTAGAATAAACATGTGACAAATTTGTTAACCAACAAGGAGTTATCTCCTTCATGGGATAATATGAGGTGAGACTAGGAGCCTAGGACCTTTTTGGTTCTCCAATTGTTTTCATCATTTTAGAGTTTTTCTTTTTTCAAGCATTCCTCCTTGTCGTACTAAAGGGTTGTTCTTGTCTTTGGGACCAAAACTGAGCTTAGGTTTGCTCACTAGTTAGGACACTAAGACTGTAGTGCTATAAAGTACTACACCACCTAGCAAGGACTCCACTACTAGAATAGGACCCCACCACCAGACTTGGATATTTGTGTACTTGCACTAATGTCCTTCTTGGGTGATAGTGTTCTTTGGTGTCCCATTTTTTGTTTTTCTTCATTTTTTGGGTTTTCCTTTTTGTCCCTGGCTTAGAGAGTCTTCCCATGTTATTTTGTACCCAAGTGTCATACCTTAATTTTTATGGCACCTAGTTGTCTTGGGAAGAATGCCATTGCTTGGAAATGACCTGTCGTTGTTCCAATGGGCTTGTACCTCATAGTAAGATAGCCTATTATGTAGGATTGTCCCTTAGTTTAGGTTGTTTAAGTTGTCTTTTTAGCGGAATAGAGGTGTTTGTTACCCTCATCCTACTCCCTCTTCCAAAAATTGATGGTTGATTTGTCTAGTCAAAGGATGTCAACTCCTAGTCATTTCACCCTATATGTGGGTTTTTGTGGTATTGTGGATTTTATTTGAGTTTCTTAGTGTGTATTAAGTAGATGATTCCCTCATCCTACCTTGGTGTTGTGTTTGTGATAGAATGTGATCATGATTAGTACTTCATTGTCATTCGAGTGGTGTTCCCTCTCATAGGTTCATGATGGAGATTTTTGTCCCACCATTGGTAAGTCTTCTACTGGTGCCACCTTGCTTGTAGCAATGGTGAGGTTCTTCATGTTGTTTTTTCTCTTATTTTATTGTGTTTCACAACATGTGTGTGTTGTTGTGCAAGTGCAACATGTTGTTGCATCTTACTTTCTATTTTTGTCATTTCAAAATTTTTTGTTCATTGGGTAATATCTTAGGTGTGTTGGCTTGTGACATTACACATGATCTTTGAACCAATAGGTTTTAGAAAAAAATCTAAATAGCATGGTGACAATAATAAGGTATATAAAGTTATTTTTCTTACTATTCCTAGATATTTGAGACATAAAATCAAGCAAACTATCTTTATACTATTTGGACCTATTAGGATTAAGGTTCCATCCACATTGTAAATCTTATGTCATGGTTCCAAAATCTTTGGAAAGTGTCTCTAGGAACTTAGAGTGTATTGAGAAAATATTATTTAATATTAATTCTTACTATTGTTTGTAATATATTCATAATGGGTGATGGGTCCACTAGTAACAGTAAAGGTGAGTTGTGGACATAAATATTTAATATTGTTTTCCCCACATGTGGATGCTTAGAATGGGATAATAAAATATAAATAAAGGATAAATGAGTGAATTTTAGGATTCTCCAAGTGGGAGCTTGGAAAGTGGCAACATGTGTCTCTTGGTATTCAATCATTTATTGCATTTAATACTTTATCTTCCATGTTTGGGCGCCCAAGTTGGAGGGAAAGTATTGAAGCCAAAACTAGTGTCCTTTTTGCATTTTGAGGAGGTATTCCAAGGGTTGGGGATGTTTGGAATGAATTTTATCTTTAGGATTCTTGTTTGGGGCTTAATATGTCTTCAAAAGTCTATAAATTTAGCCTCTTAGATGTAGAAAATATGAGCAACAACCGAATGTAGAGTTTCATTACAAGTACAAAGATAGGTTGAGGCATAAGGAGGTTGTTCATAGGTGCTACCATTTTGGAGGCAAAGAGGATAATGGAAGTGATTGTATTGCAATCTCATTTGTTTGAAGGTAATGCATACTTGACCTCTCTTCTTGGTGAAGTTTTTTTGTAAGGGTTTCTCCACGTAAATCTTGTGTTCTGTGATGATATTGTGTTGCCAATTTTTGCCTCATTGCTGCTATCTTATGGTGATGTTATTATTTATTTTTTATTTTTATAAGTTCACATAATATGGTGTTAATAAGCATGTTATATTGGTTTATTTTTGGCATCATAAAGAAGATGGACGTAATCATGGTATTCCATATTAAGGTTGTAACTCTAGAAATTTTATGGGGCGAGTAGATTAGTAGTGAATAAACCAAAAATCCCAAAGCAAATAATGGAGTACAAAGGAGAAAACATGAAAATAAATGAAACAAAGTTACCACAAATCTTCAATCTCCATGGCTGACCTCCATTACACCTTCTAGCTTGCTGCAAATAATGATTTTCCCTTAGATTTATGAGAAATCTAAGACTATGCCATTGTCCTACACAAGTGTTGAAGGATTTTTGCAAAATGACTCAAGAATTCCTAAGAAAAACTCTAAGTGTGCAGAAGAGTGAATGAAAATGACTAACAACAAAGATGCAAAATGTTCATTTGAAAGCTTGACAGAGGAAAATGAAATCAAAATTGCCATTTTAAAGAAAATGCAATTTTGAATCGATGGTCAAGATCAAAAGTTGACAGGAGACCTAGAATCGACAGACATAATTGAGAGTTGCGATGAGGAAAAAAATGGCCAAAAAAGGACTGGGGAATCAAATTAGTAACTGTCATTTGACCATTGGGTGAAGAAAGCATCTTTTGAATTAAAAATTCAAAAGTGGAGAATCATGTGACAGTAGACAATAAATGCCCATTATATTTCCAAAATAAGAGGTTTGACCATTTTAAATAGATAATTTTATTTAAAATGAGGAAAGTGACATGTGGTCATAATTAAATAAATTAAAGAATTTATTTAATTAAAAGAGGACATTGAAAAATTAATGACGTATTAAATAAATAAATAAGATTTATTTATTTAAATAATGAACAAAAACAATTAAATAAATTAGGAAATTTATTTAATTATAGAAAGACTTTAGACAATTAGCAACGTATTTAAATAAATAAATAAAGTTTATTTATTTAAATAATCTAGAACAATAAAGAGACATGAATTAATTAAACAATTAAAAATTATTTAATTAATAGATGAAAATGGACCAAATAACATAATTAAATATTTTAATTATGCTAGGATGAATGCGATGAAAATTAGAGCTTGCAAGTGTAGGTCAATTTTTTAGTGTCTACATTTTGCCCTTATTTGTCATAATGCAGCCTGTCGCATTGTGACAAAGAAAAATAAGTCAAAGTCATGCCCCAACGAAGGTACAAAGTATCAATGCCCCCTCGAGAAAGTTTTAAAATTTTGGCCCGACCATAGACAAATTTGGAAAGTGTCCCGACAAACTAAGTTGATGACCAAAAAATCAATGGCGTTGATGGTTTGGAATTTGGACGTTGTTAGGACAGTAAAAAATGTGGTCAAATGTGGTCAAAAGAGCCTCCAGTAATAAGAGTTGTGAAAAATCCCACTTTTACCCTATAAAGAGGTTGATTATGGGGTAAAAATCATTTTATTTGCAAATTTACTATAGTAATTTCATAGAGCCCAAAGCAAAGATAGTAGCAGAAAAGATAGTGATTCCAATCACAGAGCACCATGGATACATAGTTGGGATCTATAGATAGCCAAAGGGTGTAAATCCAGCGGTACGTACCCCTATCCCACTTTGTCATTTCATTGTTTTTCATGTTTTTTTGTCATTTCTAGGGCTAGGCACACATGCGTTGCGACGCATATGCGTTTGCGTAAATAGCATTCACATGCACATTCAATGTATTTGATGTGTCGCAACAAAAATGTAAAGGGTATTTAGTCCAGGAACAAAAGTCATGATACAATTGTGTAAAGTTGTGACGAAATCGCCAAATTGAGTTGCATTTGAAGGCCATAATGCCGCATTCAAATTATTGTAATGCATTTGCCGACGCGAGTGACACATTTGAATTAAATGATGTAAGTGACATGTTGTGACACAAACATGAAATGGAATGATGCAATCAATAGAATGCGAAGTAATTGTAATACAAAACTACACAAATGCCTAATTGTGATGTAATTGAAGTCAACATGACGCATTTGATATTTACTTTGACTGAGGCTAACCTAGTGTATTTTCAAATTTTGAATTCCCTTAAGTTAGACTAATGATAATGATGACTTTTGATAAGGCATTGACATGTGTTTTGACATGTGCAGAGATAGTTAGCATCTATTTATACACACGAGAGCAAACCATCTACGTATAGGTTTAGGGACCGGTTGCGAGACAAGGAGCAACTATGGTTGATATGATTGGGCCTCTATTATATCACCTATACACCTATTGTGCGGGAAGATAGGGGACTCTTGATAGTGTTATGCAAGAGATGGCATTCAAAGACCTGCTCCTTCCACTTGTCGATAGGGGAGGCCACTATTACCCTTGAGGACATGTATCGAATCCTTTGCCTATCGATCCAAGGAGAGTGGATTGTGTATGACCCACAACATGACTATCAAGCCTTCACATCCTACTATCATGACTAGGGTGTTGGGTTAGGGATTGAGGGGTACGAGATCCGCTGGGAGTTCATGGAAGAGCACTATCGACGATTTGATGCACTGCTAGCTACAGTGATTACAAGTATATTGATTCTGATCGCCGAGGACATAGATTCCCTATTGGTTGGGGAGATATGCTTGTTGGTATCAGAAAAGACAGGACAGTGTATGCCTAGGGACCTTTCCTGTTAGGTATGCTCTATCATTAGTTACATGAGGTTGCCTATGGGAGAGCATAGAGCATTTCCTAGGGGACCACTCTTCTTATAATCTGGGTGTGGGAGCACGTTGCTATTTTCTGTCTACCGATTAAGAGACCATAGTTGGTAGATGGCATGCCATACATATATTACTATGCTAGTTCCCTACAATAGAGTCACTATGGTGAGACAAGCGAGTGGATACATAGGATCAACACCATGACAACACTCATTTCGAGACTATACAAAGATTGTGGGCAGTGGGAGGATGAGGCTGACCATCTTAGTTTCTGTCAGTAGTACAAATATTTGATTGGTTGGACAGTGTAGAGCTAGTTGATTATTGAGATGTATTTACCACAAAGGGTCCTTAAATAGTTTAGCGAGCAGCAGGATGTTCCCATCGGTATAAACAAGTACGCAAGATATTCTAGAGAGTCTGCATGGGGACCACCCATATCTCTGCCCTTTGCCACACAATAGATTGATGGATTGGTGGATCAATAGTGGGGGTGGAGAGGAGGGGTAGCTGATTCGGGGATGACTCTAGCTTTTGATTTATGGTGGCAGACCCACGGGACCATTCCTTTAATAGATCTAGATAGACCAGTGCTGGTGGATAGGAGGTTAGTTATTCCATGTGTGTTGCAAGATGGATGAGGAGGCAGAGCCAGTGATAGGGGGAGAAGCAAAGGCTGAGTGAGGAATGGGAGTAGGGATGGAGGAAGGGGTGGAGGGAGAGGTGGGGACAATGGAGATGATGGGGGAGATGGTAGGAGGAGGAGGAGAGGAGGGGATGGAGGGAGACATGTGAGGAGGGTCATGCAGCCAGTGGCTAGAGCACCACTAGATCCTATTCCCAAGGCAGTCGGGGAGGGAGAGAGAGAGGAGGAGATAGAAGAGCATGCAGAGGAGGAGAGACATGAGGAGCATGTGGGCGAGGAGGATGTCCAAGCGGCGATGGAGGAGCTAGTCGGGGGAGAGGAGGACATAGGGGATGAGGAGGCCATCGACAAGGAGTGGTTATTGAGATGGTGGATGATAGAGGGGGATGATGAGGCGCCCACAGGACCACCATTGCCTCCTAATGCAACTATAGACCAGTGGATAGCTGATTTACAGAGGATTTTGGATGAGAGAATGACATAGGTCAGGGCATTGCAGGTAAAGATAGAGGTAGCTAGGGTAGAGTGGGATCAAGCGGAGATCTAAAGGCAAGAGGTAGACAGGTGGTGTACGGAGTTTGCAAAGTTATGCTCGGGACTATCGGGGGAGATGGCATGGGAGCTTACCAAAGTGAGCACACACCTGGATTACTACAAGACTTTATATGAGCAGGTGGTGCCACCTGAGAGATGAGATCCTACTTTAATAAGATTACAGATGAGGATAGGCAATGGTAGTAGATCAGGGAGTGGAAGCAACAACAGGAGTCAGACCAGTGTAGGAGGATCTACCTCCTTAGGGCATACTTCAAGGCACAGGTCCCACCACTCACATAGACATACCTCGAGTCACCGATCATGTCATAGCCATGGGTCCAATGGGTCAGGGCACAGGTTAGCACATAGCCATCCACCAGTGACAAATACATCAGTTTCACAGACTCAAGTTACATCTTATACAATACCCCCAGTGATAGTGTCATTAGGTTCAGTCGCACCTACAAAGGTTACAGTGATAGATCGCTCAGCTACTCAAGCATAGGTGATAGTGACTATGATGTCCTCGGTTCCCTTAGTAGAGCATCGATCTCCTAGATCTTCTCCTTGGAGGGATGAGGAGAGCACCTCATGATTCATTTTCACTTGATATTTCATGTATCATGACATTATTGACAATTAAGCTTGCGAGCTCCATTTTTGGGACATCTCAGTGACTTTATCCTATGACATTGATTTTTGAGGTTATATATATATGCGATGCAGTTTTGATGTGGCCTATTTGTCTTATGCTATGTGATGATGCATTGTGTGATGATGATGATTTATATGATGTATTATGATAACTATGTGATGTTTATATGATGCCTTTTACGATTCCTATGATGATATTATATGTATGTCTATGCCATGGATGCATTTATAATGAAATGCCATGTTCTATTTGTGATTACATGCTATGTATGATACTAAAGATGACAATGATGATGATGATATGCTTTTATTTGTTTTCAATTCATGCCTATGATTATGGATTATATTAATGGATGACCATATTGTATATGGATTGTATGACATATGATTAATGTGATGATATGCCATGTGAATACTATGTAAATGTATGGGTGTGATGACTTAAATGGAGCCTAATGCAAATGTGTAATGTATCTAATGCAATGCCTATGTGATTATGTATGCAAATGTATTTTTGTATGTCACAAGATATTATCAAGAGACAGAAGAAAGGAGAGACAACTAGAGAGAAGGAGATGAATGTTAGTGTGACAACAAATCCTTCAACACATTGCTATAGGACTAACAATTATTGCTCTTAATCATCATTGGGCAGATTATTGTGACGGCCAACAAACACCATGATATGACGTAGATCAAGGTGTGCAAGGTCGTACCATCACCTGAAACAAATAGTCACAGACAAGGATGATCATGACTCATACTAAGAGGGCCATTGCCCTAGTATTTTTTTCATGACCAATCACAAACAATAAAAGACAAGCAAGACCAATCATGAAACGTCGTTGCTCCTCTAAATCCTATTGTCAGGATATTCTTGAGGAACTAGCAACATGACTACCAATAAGACAAAATAAACATCATTAAATTAAATGCCAAGTACTTTCCAAGTGTCTAGATGTCAAAATGTCAAGTTTGTCAAGCATTTCAGAATGTCGAATGTCTTGTTGTCAAAGTGCCAGGGTTGACGATGTCAAAGTGCCAGATTGGTGTCGAGTTCAGGAAGGACACATCCTGAATGATGTCTAGATGCCAGATTCAAAAAGGACACATTTTGAATGATGTTGATGCCAAAGTGATGACAAATTTGGGAAGGACACATCTCAAATGAGGTTGATGTCAAGATGTCAGATTCAGGAAGGACACATCCTGAATAATGTCGATGTCAATTTTCCAAGTGATGTCAAGTTTGGGAAAGATGCATCTTGAACAATATCGATGCCAAGATGTTGTATTCAGGAAGGAGACATCCTGAATAATGTCGATGTCAAGAGGAATATATCTCAAATGTCATGAAAATCCTCAAAATGCCAGATGACTATCACGATGCCTAGGAAGGACACATCCTAGGACATGAATAAGTGACAAGGGCCACTCTTCAGAAGGACACATTTGAAGAGGAGCTAAGATTTGATGATTTGATCAGTTTGACTAATTTTGACTGAGTTTGACTGATTTTGATATCCCAAGATGGTTGTTGTGCTTGATTGAAAGATTGTAGAATTTCACTTGGATAAATTGTTCGTTCGACTTTTGAGAAAGATTTTGAAATTTTGAAAGATTGTTCAATGTGTGTGATAAAATTGTGCAATGAACCCTAATGGACTGACCTAGTGTGGCCTTAGGGGCTCATCGACATATGGCCTTTCCTACGTCATACACTTAGAGACCTTGTAGTTCGACACGACCAATGACTTTGCCTTGTTGACCAAAGATTGAGTCATGATCTATTTTGACAAACCTGAAGGGATTGACCTAATGTCTCGAGGGCTCGAAGATGAGACTTTCCTATGTAGCAAATGCGTAGAGACAATGTAGTTCAACAATGAAAAAGATTGACAAGACTTTAAATAACGTGACTACATTGACTGGAATGACTTTGTTTTTGGGATTTTAATGTTATTTGAATGTTTTTATGATTTATTTAGGATGTTTTTCAATTTTTAGGTCTTTTTTAGGACTTTTTTTAATTTTTAGGTCTTTTTTTAGGACATTTTATGATTTTTAGGTCTTTTTTCAAGACATTTTATGATTTTTAGGTCTTTTTCTAGGACATTTTATGATTTTTAGGTCTTTTTTCAAGACATTTTATGATTTTTAGGTCTTTTTTTAGGAAATTTTCTAATGTTTAGGTCATTTTTCAGGACATTTTATGATTTTTAGGACTATGTGTGGTACCCACTGCAGTCCCGTGATAAATTTTTTCCCCTAGTCAAGTTGAGAATGAGCTAGGTGAACTAGGATGGAAAAAGGCATGAGCAATATTGACAGTAGATAGTATGCAAGACTTGATATTAACCATTATTAGCCATGGACGGAAATTTCATGATGTCAAGGTGAAGAAAAGGTGGATGTTTATTAGGGACAAAGGTAGATAGAGTGACAATAGATGGAATAGTAATGATTGAATACACATGGCACCTATTTGCCAGGTTTTCACCATGGTACTTATCTAAAGTGCCTGTTTACTACGTTTTCACTATTGGACGAATTATTTCTCTTTATTTTTGTCATTTTATTATTTTTTTAGTGTCACTAGGATGCCTATTTGCTAGGTTTTCACCAAGGTGATGAGTTTTTTGTATTTTTCTATTTTTTTGTACTTTTAACTAGTTTTCGGATAGGCTTTCTGATGCTAAGCATAGAATTTGCACAAATGTAGACTGTTTATTGGTTTTGTCAATTGTTCACCATTAGGAGTAGCTAACTGATATGCTTCAGAACCAAATAATATTGTGATGACATAAGGAACCAACTAGTTAGGCTCAAACTTTCCTGGTTTTTCCCTATCTGACTGATTCTTAGGCTTCTACATGGGAACTAGGTCGCCAATGTCAAACTTTCGATTCATTACTCTTTTGTTGTAGCTTTTGTAGAGATGATTCTAGAATTCTTACAAATGGTTCAATGCATTATATCTACGTTCATCTAGCATTTCTAACTCATGCAATATTGATTGTTTGTATTCTTCATTAGTGAATTTCAACATCTATGGGAAAGATGGCTTTGGTTCCAAAGATGAGGGCAAATGGAGTGGCACCGATGGGGGTGCGGATGCTAGTGCGATATGCCCACAAAGTTGGATAAAGTTAGATGTGCCAGTCACGACTAGTGTCATTGACTATCTTTTTGAGAATTTGATGATGGTTTTATTAGATGCCTTAGCTTGACTATTCCCTTGTGGGTAATAAGGCGTGGAAAAATGGTGACTAATATGAAAGTGTTGACAGAGCTCATGGGCTTCCTAATTTTTGAACGGATGACCATTGTCTATAACAATGGATTGGGGAATGCCATACCAAAAAATGATGTAATTGAGGATAAACTTGCAAAAAAAAATTTCAGTAATATAGGTGAGTGGGATGACCTCTATCCACTTAGTAAAATACTCAGTGGTAGTGATAATGAATTTGTGTCCATTGGAGGATGTAGGGTGAATCTTGCCCATGAGATCAAGTCCCCATTGTGCGAAGGGCCAAGAAGAAGTGACCGGCCTCAACTCTTGTGCTGGAGCATGAATTAAATCACTATGAATATGATATTTACAACATGTTCTTACAAACTCTAGTGCATCCCTTTCTATTGTCGGCTAGTAATACCCAAGTCTTGTAATCTTTTTAGCTAAGGTAGGGAAACTCGAATGGGACCCACATATACCCTCATGTACTTCTCGTAAGGTTTTTTTTGCTTCATTAGTGTTGTGACAATAGAGAAGGGTATTGCCGAAGCTACGAGGATAAAGGGTGTCGCTGATGATGGTATAACATGTAGCTCTACGGATGGACTTTCTTTGGTTATTAAATAAGTTTTGGGGAAGGGTTTGCGAATGAAGGTAGTCATAAATGTATTTATACCAAGGGGAATTGGAACCAACAAGATCATAGACCATTTCTGATTCAGGGACATCATATGCCAGGACCAATAATTGCTCAACCAAAAATTCAAATTGTGGGACATTGCTAAGAATATCAAGCAAAGATCCAATTGTTTCCATAGCATCAGCAGCCTTATTCTATGCTCTTAGAATCTGTTCAAAAGAAAGCATGTGAAAGTATGTCAGAAAGCTATCGACCATGTGTTTATAAGGCATTCACTTTTCATCTTTAGTTTCATACTCATCATTGACTTGGTTTATAACTAATTGAGAATCGTCGAGGACCTGCAAATTCTTGATTTTCCATTTGATAGCCATTCAGAGTCCTATAATTAGTGCCTCATACTCTACCATGTTATTAGTGGAAGGAAATACAATGCAGAATGACTTCGAGATGGAATCTCCTTGTGGGGTGATGAATATTATTCCTACTCCTGAGCCATGATTAGTATGTGATCCATCAAAGTATAATTGCCAAGGTTGTTTGGGATTTGTGTGGAATATGGAATCATCTGGAAAATATGTCACAAGAGGATGATTATTTGGTATAGGGGCATCTGCTAGCTGGTCCGCTATGACTTGTCCTTTGATGGCTTTCCATTCGACATATTGGATGTCATATTCACTTAGGACCATAACCCATTTTGCCAAACATCCTATCAATGTTGCATGACTCAAAAGGTATTTCAAGGGATCAATTTTGGCTACCAACTATTTCTTGTGGTTTAACATGTAATGCCTTAGTTTCAGTGCTTCGAACATAACTTCCAGACAAGCACACTCAATGGTTGTGTAATTCAACTCATATCCAACCAATGTTCGAATGATATAATATATGGCTCTTTCTTTTTCTTCATGGTCATTCTGTGCTAGTAATGCCCCCAGTGCTGAAGTAGTTATAGAGATGTATAGAATTAACAACAATTTCCTTGGATGGGAGGCATGAGAAATAGAGGTGACTGTAAATACTATTTGATCTAGTTGAATGCTTCCTGGCATTTATTTGTCCACACAAAGGGGATTCCCTTGCGCATAAGCTACTAGAATGCTTGGCACTTATCTACAAGTTGAGCAATGAACCATTTGATGGATTGAAGCCTGCCCTGTAGCATTCTTAAGTCACTAATTCCTTTAGGGGGAGGTATATCCAATATGGCTCTAACTTTAGTGAGGTCTACTTCAATGCCTCTACGAGAAACTATGTATCCTAAATTTTTTCCTGATGTTACCCCAAAGACATACTTTTTAAGGTTCAATCAGACCTTATATTCTTCTAGTCTCTTGAAAACCTTGTCTAGTACATAGAGATGATCTTTCCTTGTCAATGAATTTTCCAAAAGGTCATCCACATAGTCCTCCATCAAAGTGTGCATCATGTTGTGGAATATTGTTGTCATTTCCCTTTGATATGTAGTGCCTACATTTTTAAGACCAAATGTCATTATAGTCCAATAGTATGTACCCCAGGCACATGTGAAGGAAGTTTTACGTTGGTCCTCAGGGGTGATACATATCTAATTATAACTAGAGAAACCATCCATAAGAGACAACATCTCATATCTAGTTGTAAGGTCCACAATAATGTCAATGTTCGGCAGAGGGAAATCATCTTTAGGGCACGCTTTATTAAGATCCCGGAAGTCTTTACATATGCGAATCTGTCTAGTAGGCTTGGTGATGGGGAAAAGGTTGGATATCCATTCTACATAATCAATTGATCGGACAAAACCCACATCCAACAACTTTTTGAGTTTAGCTTTGACCAACAAGGCGACTTGTGGGTGCATTTTTCTTAGCTTCTATTTTACTAGTTTGGCGTCTAGCACTAATGGCAAGTGATGTAATATTAACTCAGGATCCAACCCTAGCATGTCAACATAGTACCATGCAAATTTTATCTTGCGTTATGAATTTTTTTTTTGAAATTATGGTTTCTCATCTTCTATAAGTGATGTTGTAAAGAGAAACATTTTGGGGTCCTCCGCAACAGCTATATTAACTCCTATGGTCTCCTTAATAAGAATTGCTGATTTTGCTTTGTCTATAGGAATAAAGTCCAGTCCTCCATCCTTGGGTGCCTCAAGGAGGTTTTCACCCTCAGATACGTCCTTTATTTTTACTATTTTTCTGTCAAAAGGTTCCTTTCAATTTTCACCTAAAGACGTGCCATTTTTTGTTTTATTTTTATTTTTAATTTTGTGACTAGAGGATGGCGCAATCTCCCCAAAGTAAGCAGCATAGTCTAAGTCAATGGAAAATCCAGCTTTGTGGTCCCCATTTGGAATGCCTTCATGTAGTCCCAGGAATTCTGCTATAGCCTCATCATTTTGAAAAGTGTCCATGACTAGTGGGCCTTGTTGGTTCTAGTTGATTATGTTAGGGTAAACTAAGGATATTCCATCATCAATGTTTGCAAATTGAGGAGATGACGTGGAAAGCATTCAAATGGATTTAGTGACATTAAGAATGAAATTATCATCATCTGGCTCTATGTCAGATTCTATCAAGTATTCTTCCTCACTTGTTTCATACTCAACAGTGAAGTAAGGGACAAAGGGAGTAGAATCAGGGTTAGGGTCAGTAGTGTCAGGTGGTAGTTCAAGTGATTTTGCATGATGATCATTAGTTTGGGATGATTGGGTAGGTATGTCGGGGCTATGATGAATGGGAATATAATATGATATGCACTTGGCATCATTTGGTGTTGTATCGATCTTAAACATTTTCTAGAATCACTCTTCAAATGTAGGCTCACCAGGTTCAAGGAATAATTCATCGAGGCAATAGTCACTCAAGGATTGCTGAGAGCCAAATTACCATTCGTGAGAGTTAGTTATAGAGGAGGTGTCCTTAGTTGTCTCAACACAGTCTGAAGCATACACTAACTCACATGGAAGCACACTAGTACTTGGATCGCCAGATTCTCGTGGTCCTAAGCCTAACCCATGATGTTTTGGTCTTATTGAAATTGATAGTGGCTCACATCTTCCATTTTTTATGCATGCCAAGACCACTTTTTCCATCATAACCTTTTGCTTTTATCATGTTATATCCTTTACCATATATTGCTATTGGCAAGGGAGTCAAATCTTGTGGTTCTCTATAAATCCATGATAGTATATCATTTGTGTCTTCTTGACTCATTTCACCCCACTTTATGAAGATGGTATTTGGAGGGACCCTGAAAAACTTATTTTTCCTGTATTCTAAAGCAAGGTTTGTCATAGACCTGGGGAGACTTGGGCATCTTGGTTATGCAATAGGTCATATTTAGCTTGTATTCTCCACATCCTTGGTCTTGGATCTAAAATTTTGGGTCAATGCTTGGGGTGATGAATGATGTGGTAGGTGTTATGGAGGTGGTTGTGATGGGTGGAGAAGTAAAAGTGGATGTGGAGGTCATGGATGAAGAGGTAGAAGACTTCACGAGTGTTGATGGGTCAATGTATTTGGAAGATGAAGATGTTGAAGCTTCTCGATTGATAGGTACTTGACACTCTGACATACCTCGCAAATTGGTACAATATTGGAATGAATTAGGGTCTTCGTATATGGTGATATCGGTACCTTCAAAATGAAACTTCAAACATTGGTGATACTTGGAGGGGACGGCTTTTAGTGCGTGGATCCAAGGTCGATCGAGTAAAATGTTCTATGGGAGGTCTAGATCTAGGACTTGGCAGGTAGTATCCACAATGACTGGTCCAATTCGGATTGGGGGGATGATTATGCCCCAAGAGGAATGTTCTTCATCATCATATGCCTTGATTACAATACTTCATGTAGTGTCTACATATGCATCAAAAAAGCCTAGTGCCTTGACCAATTTTAAGGAACATATGTTTAGTCCTACTCCGCCATCTACTAAGACTCATTTGACCTCATGTTTATGAACGAAACCCTCAATGTGAAGGGCATTGTTATGGTTGGATTTGGATAATGAATAATCTTGGTAAGAAAAAGTGATATGGTGGGGAGTCATGAGATATCCTACCATGGCTTCAAATTGGCTAACATCAATATCTTGGGGAACAAAGGATTTTTGCAATGTTTTGTCTAGGATGGCCTTATGTGCAAGGGAGATGCATAGCAATTCAAGGATCGAGATTTATGTTGGTGTCTTTCCAAGCTGGTCAATGAGATTAAATTGTCCTTTAGGTTGGGACTGCTTAGTTTGTTGACACAATTGCGACTGCGAAGTGGACAGGCTAGATATTGTTACCTTTGGTTGTCTAGGAGGAGGAGGGCCAGCTATAGTGACCTTTCCTCGAAGGGTAGTGGCGTTGCATTCAGGGGCTTTTTTGACAGTGACTATGCAAACATGTTCATCAGTTGTTCTAATATGATTTACGATGGGTCCATTGGAATAATCATATGCAATATAGGCATGATTGGCTCAATTATTGTTATTAGGGTTTGATGTAGAAGGGTATCCTAAACCACATCCTCCAATGCATTTTTGTGTATGGTATGATCCGCATTAGAAGGAAATGGTGGTCTACCGACTTCAATGATATGCTTTTTGATAAGGTCTTTTACCAAATTTTTCAGTTGTCTATAGGAAGAGGTTTTATGTCCTTTTATTCGATGATAGTCACAAAATGCATTGTCATCCCACCAAGATGGTTTAAACTGCCCTGGGTCATATGGTTTTGGGTCCTCAAGTGTGATGACACCATTCTGAAGGCATTTCTTGAGAACTTCTTTTGTGAGCTCTAGGGGATTGTCTTGGTTGTCTAGGTTGCCTTTGATTTTGATTATTTTGATTGCCTTGGTTTTTCTGTTTTGTTTGCAAAATATTAGTAGTGTAGGTCTGTGTCATCATCTTTTTGTTTTGTGGTTGTGTCCCTTTTAGGGTAATCGTCGAACCCATAACATTGACAACCTTAGCATCGACTACACGACCATTGGTGACATGTTTGTTCTTAACCCAATTTTTGTTTTTGTCAGCAGGAGGAGGGTTTGCATTTGTGTTTTTAGGGTTGTATTTTAGTCTTCCTTCAGCAATGAGAGCTTGTTCAACTTGGACTACTCGTTCAACTAGGTCTGCAAAATTTTTACAACAATGGACACATAAGCAATTTTTCAGTGGGCCTAACAACGTTTGTTCGAACATGTCAATTTTTTCCTTTTCAGGTATGTCTATATGACAACGACTCACTAGGCCCCTCCATCTTTGAAATAACAGTAAAAAGGTTTCACCTAAATCTTCTTGTGTGAGTTGGCATAGGTTGGTGATGGAGGTGTTTGTATCAATGTTGTATGTATAATTCTTTACAAATTTTTCAACAAGTTCTTTCCATGACTGTATTCTAGGTTGCAATGTGTAGAACCATTCTAATGCTGGGCCTGTGAGACTTTTGGGAAATAGTCACTTTAAGTATGTGTGTTTGTGAGAAATATCCACACAACTTGTTATGAATTCTCTGATGTGTTCAATTGGATTTTTTTTGCCCTTGTATTTGTTGAAATTTGGAGCCACATAACCAAGTGGGAATGGTGGCATGTATAAAGTTGTGTCAAAATGATATGGACATAAGTCATATAACATTTGTGTCTTCTTGTTAGATGTTTTCATATTTTCCATCTTTTTTTGAAGGTTTTCCACTCTAGCTAGCAAGGCATGTATCATGGGGTCTTTGGTCGCCTGAAAGTTTGGATTTGATTGTGACCCATGTTGTTGTGAGGTGTATGGTATGTTTTGATTGCATGGTTGTTGGTATTTCCAATTTTGATTAGGGATTTATTGTTGGGTACGAATTTGTGATGAGTATGTGGGGATATGTGACCCAACCATGTTTGTCTGTATTTGAGGTATCTGAAATCCCTAACTCATTTGATGTCCAAAGGTATGCATTTGTTGCATTATTTGAGTGCCTTGTCCATGTTGGAATAATTTTCTGTGTGACATGTTGGTGTTTGGTCCTTGTCCATGCGAGATGTTTGTATTTTGTCCTTGTCCATGTGATATATTCATATTTTTCCCTTGTCCATGTGGGATGTTCATTTGTGATGATGTGTTAATGTTGTGTTGAGGGCCTTGAATAAAAACATGTCGTGGGTTTCCTCCAAAGGGATTAAATGAGGTTCCACCATAAGGATGTGATGAAGATTCCCCCATTTTCATAGATGAAGAGCCGAACATAGGATTTGAGGAGGTGTTTCCCATTGATGTGGATGCAAAGGTGGCTCCTATCGTTTGTGAAGATGATGTGGACATTGTGGGCATGGACTGTGAAAAGGTAGTTCCAATTGTTTGTGAAGATGATGTAAACATTGTAGGCATAATCATAGTAGATATTCCTCCAGTAGATTCCATATTGGTTGAAGACGAGGTGTTTTGATTTATGGTGCCACTAGATGTCACATTAATGGTGGTAATGACAACTTGCATAGTAACGACAATGTTATTGTTCAAGGTATTGTTCATGTCATGTTGGGATGTCATGCTTTGTGTCATATTATTAGGAGAGACATGTTGTATGTTATTAATGTCGAAGCCTTTTGGTAATCTTGCACCTTGTTCTAAGAGCATAGCAAGGTATCATTCAGGATCGTTCAAGACAAAGTCTTCGATAAAAGAAGCTACTTCAGGATTTTGGGCTACTACCTCTAAGTTTTCAGCGTAGACTTCTCCATTTTGGTCTCTTTGTATGAATTATTCAGAAGTGGGTTTTGAAAGGAAGTTGACATGGTCATGGAGGATTGTTTGTTCAAATTTACAAATGGGTCATCAAACATCCAGTCATCGAGATTGGTATTGGTGTTGGTATTGAATTATTGTCCAAAGTCTGCCAAATTTTTTCTCTTTCTTTGGAGTCTAGTTTCCACCATCAAAGGAAATTTCTAAAATGAAGGTGATGACAATGTAAGTATGACACTAGTCTATGTTTTTGTCTTTTTGTGTGATAAAGGATGATGATGCAAAGAGATGATAATTTTTACCTAAGGAAATGCTTAATGAAAATATGCCCAAAAGCTAAAGTGACGATTATGAATAGGATGACAATGATGACAAGGTTGACTAGGAAAATGATAGAAGTGCAAGGTCAAAGTGCAGAATAAGGACTAAGATGATTATGTTGACTAAAGGAGCAACTAATGTAAAGGCTAGGTTCAGAATGATGACTGGGATGAATAATATTTTTGTATTTTTGGGAATAAAGTATGCAAAGTATAAACTAGAATGCAATTTGGAGAAAAGGGTACCTAAGCACTCTAAGCTTAATTTGTGCTCTCAATTTTAGTTACCAAAGGAATTTGTTGAAAATGAAAATATGACAAGGTCAAGATGACTCGTGAGTTTTCCTAACTAGACCATTGAGTTGGAAAATCTTCACAAAAGGGACAATGACTTAAAATAGGAATGGCGACTAAGTCCAAGATAACTGAGTTTTGGAAGCAATGATTTCACAAATTGTGATAAGGTTGGCCTAATCCAAACTATGCAAATATGAAAACCTAGGGTCAAGCTAATGCTAAAAATGATGATTATGAAACCTAACAGAGGGAATTAAAATTTGAAAGTTTAAGCCTAAGGTCAAAAGTACAAACTAATGGTTGAAAAATGAAGATTTTGAGAAATTTCAAAGTTGGTTTCTGATAGAGACCTCGTAGAAGAAAAAATGTTTGATAGTAGGTTGAGGTTGTTTGGACTCAAATTCTGGTTTGTATCAGAGGTATGTTTCTATCAAACAAATTTTTCATTTCTAACGGAGAATGTGTCATAGTATGGAAAATGCATGTCAAGTTAAGAAAATGTGATTCTTCAGATGACAAATGTGATAGAGGCTTGCAAATGCAGTTTTATAAATTTCAAATGCATCGTGCCATATGTAGATGTGGTGTTTCAAGTAGCGAATGTGGTTTAACAAAGCAATTGCATGTCAGAAATGTGCAAATGCGTTGCAGGGCAGCGAATGCATTCCAACAATTGTGTCACAGAGTGTAAAAAGTCAAATTTTTTATGTTTTGAGGAAAAGCCCAATTTTTCTAAGGTCGATTGTTTGTGTCCAGATTGGTAAATGTTGTGAATATTGTTTGAAAATATAGAAAAAACTTGACAAGCATGATTGTTTTAGAGTAGACAAACACACATAAGACAAGCATGATCCTAAGGTTAGGCCAAGACTATACCCGTTAGATTCCACTTGGGTTTCCCCAACAACATATCCTTAGCATGTGAATCCAGAAGCTTGGCTACATGGGCTTTGCCTTAAATTGCACTCACTTCTCAATCCAACCAAGCTTCCAGCGCCCATAAAACTCCCATGGCACACTGATCACCTCTACTAAAGACTGTGAAGATGTGGATGCCTTAACACCGACCAGTGCTACGCTAGTAGATAGAGGGTTTTTGGATTCTATACAAAGGTATTTAGTTCGGGACCCCCATTCGTGTGACCATACATGGGGCAAGAGATTAATCACTGATTAAGTGGCACTCTAGCTTGAAGAGGTTACACTCAATAGAGTTTATGGGAGTACTACTCCATCCATATGACACATCCACACATGTAATCCTAGGCTTTCCCTCAGGATTCACATTTGTATACCGGTCAGGGTAGCTCGACCATAGAGCTCTATTATAGGTCTGAGTCACCTTGGGGTGAGTACTTTTTCCCACCAAGGCAGGCCCAAGTTCTAGAGGCAATAATTGTTTCTCTTATACCTAGGATCTCATGAAAGTGCAAGGGGAGAGGATACTTCAATTATTGCATCGAAAGGTTACACAGGGATAAGGTGGGTCTTGTGTTTTGATCACCTAATTTTCACAAGGTGAGAGCATAATCACCTACCACCTTCAAGAACAGTCAAACACTTGCAAAAAAAAGTTCATTCTAGT
The DNA here is from genome assembly GCA_007258455.2 of Sequoia sempervirens. Taxonomy (NCBI): domain Eukaryota; kingdom Viridiplantae; phylum Streptophyta; class Pinopsida; order Cupressales; family Cupressaceae; genus Sequoia; species Sequoia sempervirens. The sequence goes on from VDFB02105785.1 coordinate 583,445,782, forward strand.
GCACCAATTGAAGTGTTCCTAAATTAAAAAATCATAGACAAATTGTTTGAAATATCAGTCTTCGATAAATGTAGTTGCAAAACACGTGTTAGTAGTTTTAGTAAATGTCTTTGACCCACAAGATTCTCAATGCCACATTCTGCAACCAGACATTAATAACTAGAAAATCCTATTCCAACAAATGCAAAAGTAGCAACAAATAGGAAAAGGAAAAAATGCAAAAATTTGGACAAAACTCGAATGCAAAAATTCACCAAGCAAATGCATCACGACAGAGCTAATGTGTCACAATAATTGTTGTCAGGGTTTACCAGTTGAATGTGTAATCCTACAAACAAATGTGTCAGAATCCTATAAATTTGTCACACTACATATCAAATGCGTCAAATATTTTTCAAATGCATCATGGGAGGTCACGAATGCGGTTCGATGGTGCAAATGCGTCATTTGTTTTGGTGAATGTGTCACAACACAGCGAATGCAATGCAAGAAGCTTCAAATGCATTGTTACCAACCTGTAGCTACAAAACAAAAATAAAAAGCCATATGAAAACAAAAAAAAGCACTAAAATATATCGGGTTCACCAATGTAACTCTAGAAATTTTATGGGGCGAGTAGATTAGTAGTGAATAAACCAAAATCCCAAAGCAAATAATGGAGTGCAAAGGAGAAAACATGAAAATAAATGAAACAAAGTTACCACAAATCTTCAATCTCCATGGCTGACCTCTAATGCACCTTCTAGCTTGCTGCAAATAATGATTTTCCCTTAGATTTATGCAAGCAATCTAAGACTATGTCATTGTCCTACACAAGCGTTGAAATATTTTTGCAAAATGACTCAAGAATGCCTAAGAAAAACTCTAAGTGTGCAGAAGAGTGAATGAAAATGACTAACAACAAAGATGAAAAATGTTCACATGAAAGCTTGAGAGAGGAAAATGAAATCAAAATTTCCATTTTATAGAAAATGAAAATTTGAATCGACGGTCAAGATCAAAAGTTGACAAGAGACCTAGAATCGATGGACAAAATCGAGAGTTTAGATGAGGACAAAAATGGCCAAAAAATGACTGGGGAATCAAATTAGTAACTGCCATTTGACCATTGGGTGAAGAAAGTATCTTTTGAATTAAAGTGGAGAATCATGTGACAGTAGACAATAAATGCCCATTATCTTGCCAAAATAAGAGGTTTGACCATTTTAAATAGATAATTTTATTTAAAATGAGGAAAGTGACATGTGGTCATAATTAAATAAATTAAAGAATTTATTTAATTAAAAGAGGACTTTGACAAATTAATGACGTATTAAATAAATAAATAAGATTTATTTATTTAAATAATAAATAGAAACAATTAATTAAATTAGGAAATTTATTTAATTATAGAAAGACTTTAGACAATTAGCGACATATTTAAATAAATAAATAAAGTTTATTTATTTAAATAATCTGGAAGAATAAAGAGACATGAATTAATTAAACAATTAAAAATTATTTAATTAATAGATGAAAATGGACCAAATAACATAATTAAATATTTTAATTATGCGAGGACAAATGCGATGAAAAATAGAGCTTCCAAGTATAGGTCAATTTTTTAGTGTCTACAAAGGCAACTTAATTTTCATATTTCCATATGTTTCATATTTTCATGTTCTTGTAGTCCAAGCCTTTTATCTCATCCACTAAAGTCATATTTGGATAAATATTGAAATTTCTAAAAATTGGTATTGAACCTATTTATTTCTCGTCATTTGGTATTAGAGCTTAAGGTGAACTAGCTTCTAGGTATTCCTTCTTTTTGATTTTTTAGCTTGGAAAGCTTATGGGAATTTGTTTAGAAGGAATTAAATGTTGTTGGAAGGCTTTTGAGGCTATAATGAATGTTCTATGAGTTAACTTTGTTTTGTAGATTTATGAGATTAGAAGACATGAATATTGTTAATGTGATCTATGTTGGGCATTGTAAGCTCAGGATTATAGATCTTTATGGAGTTGGTTATGTTTTAGTAACTTGGAGCTCTTGTTTGAAAATATGTGTGTATCTTCTTATTTGGTGGTCTTGTTCCTCTACCTTGGGGTTATGTGTAGTGAGAAGGTGTTCATGTTGGATGGGTAGAGACATCCTAATTACATGAAGAAACACCCTCGATTTAGACTACATAATGGAGTTCTTATGTTGGCTTCATAGTTTTAGCCCTTGGTTACATGAAAGCATTGAAAGATAAGCCACTAACCTCTTTTTGAGTTGTGGAGCTAATATGTTTCATATGTTATAAGCTCCTAGAAAACATAGTTTTCCTCTTGGGTTGTAATTTACTCTTGTTTTTAGTTGTAGGTTTGTAGATTTGTGCTCATTCCATTATTCAAATGGCATGTTTGATGTGAATGTTTGGATGTTTAAATGGATTTCAGATTTACAAAGATGGATTTGCATGTTTAACATGTTAACTAAAATATGTGGTATGTAGATCTATGATGAGACAGTATTCAAGGTGTTCTAGATGAAGACAATTATAAAGTTGCATGGTTTCTTAGAGGATTCTTATTGATCTATGATTACTCCTATGTGGGTTTTTTTTGGAAAATCAAATCTATTGTTGATTCTAGTGTTTGAGTATTGGAAATCCACATGTTATACCTGAATATATCTGTTGTGCATGATATTGATGTGTGGTTGAATCTATTTTTCAATTATTTGAGATTGGAGCATTACATATTTCTCCTTTGAGATGTTGCATATGTATAGATCTTATAAAATTGTCTGATGTGGATTTCTTTTGGTAGACCATATTCATGGTCATTATTATTACATTAATATGATTATTACAGTGAGACATGGTTATTGGGATTACCTAATATATTTTTTCATTTGAATCTATAACAATTATTTATGTTGCATGAGAAGCTATGCTCACTTTTAAATAGAGTTTTGACAATGATATTGATCATGATGCCAATTATAACTTGGTATTACTTTAAATGGGATCTTTATGTAGTTACATAATATGTTCTATCTTCTTTGTTTCAAGATTTTGGTCCTAAGTTGTTGTTACAGTGTGTAGTGAGTCATGGATAATCTTTGATTAAAATATTTTGCACTAGTTGTTTAGTGTCATGAGGATTTTTTTGGATTCTATGTTTAGATAGCAATGATATTTTGATGAAATCCTTGGTTTTATTGAAAAAGGATGTGTGGAATTCATGTCTTCCTAGTTTGGAGATTATGGTTGTACTTTACCTTTTGGGAGCTCATGGTGTTGAGTTATTTGATTGTGTTGGTTCCATGGAGGATTTTCAATTAGGAGATGGTTATCACAATGCCTAAGAGCTTGGTTACATGGTTTAGTGGGAGCTTTGGCAGTGATGTTGATTCATCATTTGATTATGGATGGTTATTTATCTCTTAGTTGGGGATATTATATCATGATGTTATGATATGTTTATGATTCTATACTTGGAATTTTGATAATGGTCTTGTTTGGCTCTGTTTGGTTTTAAGTCTTAATCATTTTCTTGGAGCTTCATGATTACATGGTTGCATTTGAAGTTGGCATGTATTGATTGGTGGATGCTCATGGATACTAGAGAGACTTGTGTGAGGCTAAGAGATCTCTTATCTATGGGATTGTATGTTGAAATCGTTATTCTTTGATGAGGATTTCAGAAAAAATATCGAGAAGCCTACACCTAGTTATGGATGCAAATCTATTATGGAATTGAAGAGAAGATTTCCATTTCTTGGTGTTGTGTGTATAGGACAATCTTGTATCCCACTCTTGGTCTACTCTACAGGTGAATGATTTGAGAGGTATTTACCACCTAATTATCATATGCATCCTTTATTTTGTATCTTGTCTTCTCATATGAGTTAGTCTTGAATATAAACATCCGATGACTTATTAAGAAGAAGATGCATGGTTTACAGATTTCTGGTGTTCTCCTTGTTTTGGACTTGAGTTATGGATCTAGTTCTAAGGACTTGTTTGGAGAGGTATAGGAAATAGTTTGTGGCTTTGGGCATATTCCCTTTTTTGTGAGAATGATTGGCTGGTTACATCTATTCTTGTAATATTTTCCATTTGATTTGAATGTTAAGATGTTGATATCTTTTCAGTATAGGAATGGTGAAGGAAATCTTACACTACATAGATTGGTACATGTTAGTGTGGAAGAAGGATAATGTTTGATTTTCAAGTTCTCTCTTTGGTCATGGTATTCTTCCTATATTTTTGGTTTCACATTGTTGAGTGTGAAGAACTTGGGAGAGCTATGGAGACTAGTGGTGAGAGATATTGTAGTATATTTGTTTTTCAGATTTGCATATCATTGTATGTTTCCTTGACACTATGTAATAAAGGAATTGGTCGTATCCTCTATGTGAAGTACTATAGGTAGACTTGGGATCCCTTGATCTATTTTCAGATTTTACATTACTCATGTAGTGGGAGTTCCTAGATATATTTCTAGTTATCCTCTTTGATATCTTGGTTTCTTAATTATTGATGTGATGATGAATTTTCATGCTTCATTAGATTAGGATCTATGGGTTATGAAATTTGTAGGTGTGTACAAACTATTGGTTTTATTGGTGTGACTTGAATGTAGACTGTCTATATCCATGAGATTATTTTAGTGTTTATGCAAACTTTGTTATTTGGATTTTTCTATGGTCATTTGTGTGTGGGTATGTTGCATTGAGATAAGAGGATGGATATATAGAGACTTGATTTCAGATTTTGGGTTGGTATGTTGATGGCATGAAGTTCTATCTATGTTTTTTATACCTTGGTTTTAGGTATGGTTTTCTTGTACGAGTTACAATTTGTTATGGTTGCTACTCTAGGTGGTATGGGAAAGGTAGCTACTCAAAGCCTTTGTTATCATTGGAATTTGATGCTTGTGTTCATGTAAAGATTAAAGAAGGTTTCAGTGATAGTTGATATGTTTTACCTTGGCATGTTCCATTTTCTTCCATAGGTGGCATGTTAGAGGATGTGAAAGAGTTTTTTTCTTGATGGTGGTTATCATGGTTGCTTTTGTAGGTATCTTGTTTGATCATAAGATGATGGTGAAGATTCAAATGGTACATGATTGGCTAAGGGATATTTTCCCCTTATTTGTGATTATTGTGGATGTATTTACAATATTGATGTCAAGTGGGAGAATGTTAGGATTAAGGTGTCATCCACCTTGTAAATCCCATGTCATGGTTTCAACTTCCTCGGAAAGTGGCTATTGTCTTCACATATTCAATGTTGGCTCTCGTTGTACATCCATTTCTACAAAATTCTATATTGTCACTTAGGCTTGGGACTCCTAATTTGATTGTGGCACATCTTAACACTAACATGGTGATACTTAAACAAATTAAATTACAAAGACATCATACTCTTATATTTCTTTCCTTATTCTTTTTTAGAAAGGAAAAATATCCTACATACACATTTATGTTTATTTCTTTCTAAGGGGAGAAATAATGTTTGATGTTCATATATTATCATTAGTATTTAAAGTTGAGAATCTACTACCAAATCAAGAGACTACATATTTAGGGGGCTTCATGGATTTTCTCCTTGTATCTCTATTTGAGGAGGATTCTCTCTCTTTTGTTGGATGAGGGTGAAAGGGTGGAGCGTGGGGGTGCTTCTTTCTAGGAGGAGTTTCCCCTTACATGAAGTTTTATCTTTCCTAGTTTCTTTTTTGTGAAAGGTGCATTGTACACCTCACATAATAAGCATAATAATGTTGATAACATAAAATAAATATTTAATTGTGGTGCATCCTAGAGATGTAGATATCGCATAGGTACGACATTCTTGGGGCTACTTGTATCCTATATGTGATATTGGGATAAATATTTAATGAGTTAAACATTACAAAAATATTCAATGTTGGAAAATCTTATTATAAAATATTTAATTTGGGGTTATTATTTAGTGAGCTCATGGTTTTAAGGCACATTGTTTATGTAATACGACTTAGTGGTTTTGTGCAAGCATGTTTCTATAAAAGTGAGCACATGAGTAATTGTTGAGGTTGACTTATGTAATATTTGACTTGCTAGCTAAGGTTGGGTTGAGTATATTTTGTAGGTTGCATATGTTAGTAGATAAAACATGGATTGGAATGTGTGGCTGCATGGTTCTCAGTTCCTTTTTCACATGGAGTAATGCAACTAGGGTGCTTGATGTTTAAGAAGCATTGCATAGATACTTTACAAGTATATTGTAATCTTGAGATAATACAAGTTGTGTGTGATTTTGGATTGGAAGTTTAATTTTTTCCTTAAGAGGGATTTTATGCTACATTTGGTGTTATCTTGTGGTCTCTTTGTTATTATTTTTCATTGTGGATTTCAAATACTTAAGTATTTTTCTTTTTTTTTTCTTCAATGAGAGTTATGCAGAAATGGTATATTATTTTTGCAAAATTTATTCCATCCTTGAGGGATGCATTTCATACATGACTACTTCACATAGTGACCATTTGTCAAGTTTCATCTGTTTATCTTTCCTACCCAACTTTAAAGCTACGCTTATGAGGAGTGTTGGCACACTATTTTATTTTTGCATTTAATTTATTGCTTTATTACATATTATGCACCTAAGATAGAATAAACTTGCTTAGGGAGGTTGTATTTGCATCATGTGATTTGTACTCTCCTAGTTTGGTGGAGATGTGCACACATGTGACTCCATCTCGTATTATCCCACATTGGTTATAAATTCACATCTCTAAGTAGTATATCTTATTAATTCCTACTTGTAGCTCTTATATAAGCAATCTAATTCAATTTAGAATCTAATATTGAGTCATATATTTGTATGCTTTGATATAATATAATTATTCTCTCATTTTAGGTCTCGTTATGCTTTCATTGAAGCTCCTTGAGCTTTGTTGGCTACCTCTATAGTTAGATATTATATACTAGTATCAAAGCATTATGTATTAGCTATAGAAAAAGAAGGCATAATAGTGAAATGAGACTTTTCTTTAAGATGTTAGACATAGGTTGGTTAATAGTAACATCTAAAAGATTAATCAATAACTTTTTGTACATTTCTTTAATCTTGTCTAAGGGCTAACTTTATTTGTGTTGAAGCCAACCTTGGGAAAAAAGACATTAGAATATACCTTAGGGGAACCCAAATATATTGGTGTGAATAAATGTCCTGTACCTAGCTAATTCCTAGTAGGGAGACTTATTCACATGTTAAGTTTACTTAGGTCCTAAATGTCCTTTTAGAAATCTTAGTTGTCTAGATAAGATCTTATCATATATAATCTTTTTTAATTTTATTTAATATTGGTTACCTAATTCATTTAATAGTTGTCAAGGTTGTTGTCTCATAACACAGGATTAAGACACATGTCACAATCTTGTCTAATCCTATCCCTCACCTTTCCTTTATAAGCAAGGCTTCTCATGTACATTTGTATCAATCTTGCATCCATAATCATAGCAATTTATTCTTATCATTTTCTTTCTTTTGGAAGATATTTTGGTATAGCAACTATTCCTAGGGGTGTTGGGAGTCATCATTAACTCCTACATGGCATCAAAGCTCTAGTGTTGTAGATTTCTTCAGAAATTTGAGGGTTTCATCTTGGATTGAAGATTTTGTTGGGTGCATTTTGGGGTTTCAAGGACCTCATAGTTGAATCTAGGGCATCAAAGAAAGTCATTTTTTCCTTTTTTTTGTCAAATTTTGTTATTTTTTTTCAGATCTATAAGGGTTTCAAGTAGGATGAAAGTTGCTAGGTCCAAGAGGTAGCTGGATTTTTGAGGCACTTTGGGCTAAATCTGATCCTTTCATCACATTCGAAAGACCAAAAAACCTAAAAATCGACTGTGAAACCATAGAAAACAAACACTTTTGTCCCGAGGGAAATGGATATTTTTTGCAGTCATCGTTGAAAAATCTATACAATATAGATCCTTACCATACAAGATCTATATGACATCAGTGATCTACAATGGTTGGCGTCTAGGAAGAATATTCCACTAAATATACTGACATATTACCTACATAAAGGGTGGTGTAATCTTCTACACCATCATCCTCCTATGTTGTCATATGTCACACTAATTTGATGCTCAGGTATGAATTGGGTTTAATTTTGGTGTTTTTTCAATAATGAAATATTTGTTTTACTTTTTTAATCACCGGCTATTTTGTTTATCTCGCCTACTGGGCTTAGCCCTTGGATGTAGGTTTAAACCCTCACGCCTAGTGCTCAAGTGAGGGTCTTACCTTTGAGTGGAGGAGGGGCGATGTAGCTTGACCTGCCACCAAGGTGTCATCCCACTACTGCCCAAAATATGGTTTTCTTTTTACAAAACTGTAGTGCACAGTCGTATTGGCACCTAAGGGCTTAAGGCCCATGGGATTAATTTTTTCCCCCCATAATCCTAATAGGGAATTTTTTCAAATTATCATAACTTGCAATATAGGAGGCCATTTTTTGAAAATGGGAAATCACTCGAAAATTGGCTCTATGAATTTTATAGTGATGCAGGTTATTTTTCAAAATTTTGTTGTTTGATGCATGTTTTTCCAGCTTGAGGTCATATCTTGTTTTTCAACCTCCAAGATCATAACTTTTTTCTTTAGACTTCATTTTTCCCAATTCTTGTGGCATCAGGAAAGTATTCATGAGCAATACAAGTTTATACATGCACTTTTTGTAGATTTTTTGTTAGAATTTCAAATTTTCAATTTGAAGCCAAATTTGTACTTTGACATAACTTGTAAATTTGCAAAAAAGTGGCATTTTCTTTGGCACAAAGGGGTTATTTCCTTGTATTGTGAGGGGTAATTTATTGTTCTTGTACTTTCTAATTTTATCATGGATTTGCTAAAATTTGTACTTCTAACTCCATATAACTATCATGAATGGAGATATCAAAAGGAATTTTTATAGTTGAAATTGAAGTTGCAAATAATCACATTTGGAATAGATCCATAACCCACAAGAGCTACAAAGAAAAAAGACAATGGTTTGATAGAAGGGATGAAGCCCTTGGTACTCTAATTTTGTCCATTTCTCTAGATCTTAGATATCATTTTGCATCTTGTACTCATTCTAATGATGTTTGGATTACCTTAGAGGGTCTCTTTGGTAAGACAAATAAAATGAGGAAATTTAAGTTGGAGAATGAACTTATGAGTCCTAATCCTCCATATTTTGATAATATCTAGGATTTCTTCACAAAGCTCAATTCTCGTAGACTGCAGTTGTCTAATTGTGGGGTCACCAAAGAGGATGGACGTTTGGTTCTTTCTATTCTTGCTAAGCTTGGTCCTGATTATTCAATTGTTTGTTTCTAAATTTTATGCTAGAAGGGATGCCTTAGACAGTGCATACAAAAATGCCTTCTCTTGAGGATTTGTAGCTCAATTCACAAGGGAACAAACCAAGTTGGCACACATGGGCAAATTGAAGTCTTTCAAATCTCATACTCTTCTTGCAAAACATCCAAAGGCTTCAAGTGGAAAAGGAAAGAAGAAGAATAAGGACCTTAATTCTAATGAGAAAGGTAATGATTCACCTTCACAAAACACTCCTGAGTCCACTCCCTTTTCTAAAGATGAATCATCTAAATAGAAGTTGAAATGTGCATATTTTTAAAGGCTAGGACATGATGAGAATAGATGTTATGATAAGAAGATTAATGAACTAACAAACCTTCTTTAGAAGAACAGTTTGCTACCCTCATCAATGTCTTCTTCTTCTTCTTCTTGTTCATCTCAATCAGGGAACACAAGAGTTACAACTGGACTACACAAAATGAACAGATAGGTACTCTTGGCCTCTACAAGTCCTAAATCTAGAAGATGGCTTCTTGATTCAAGGGAATCTCATCATATGGCATCATCTATGGGAATGTTCTCTTCTTTTGAGCCTTGTAATTCACCTAATATTTTGATGGGTAACAATACATATATGAAGGTGTGTGGGAAGGATTCTATTAACATGGGAGAAGGCACCTTTAATGATGTTCTTTGTGTTCCTTCCTTGTCATCTAATCTTCTTTATCTTTATCAAATCACCCATAGTGGACAAGGTAAAATAGTTGAGTTCACTCTTGATAAAGTATACATAAGGGACTTGGAGACTAGAGAGATCATTTCCATGGAGATGGTTGACCATTCATCTCATTAGTATTCCTTTTCCCATTTTGCTTTTGTTGATAATATTTCATTGACTGATATTCACACTCATTCATCAAGTGTGAATCATATTTGTGAGGAGAAGTTTGGTCATCTAAACCTTGGTATTCTAGAGACTAGTGTTGAGCTTTCAACTTCTCCACCTCATGCTTCTTTAGTTTTTAGTGCTTTTATTCAGCAAGATCTTCATAGTTCTTCAAATCTTGCTTTATGGGATGGATATTTGATAGGTATTTTTAACTTGTTTGTGGAGTATCATATTGTAGATTCCGAGGACATACTTAAGGGGGTTTCTCTCTTTGACAATGGTTTCAACACAACTGTTATTCCATCTTATTTTTCTTTGGAGATTAACATTCATGAGTTTCCTTATTCCCTTGATTTGTCATGTTTCTTGGTTGAGTTTGACCATGATTATGTTGTGGCTTATTCAAGCTTGGACACTTTGATAAGTTTTCAGAGACATTTGTTTGAGGCTTCATCCTTCCTCCTTTTAGTTGGATATGGAGTGGTTTCTTCATCAACTTATGGATTTGTTTCTTCCTAAGGAAAGATGTATTGCTTGTAGGAATTGGATCATCTTTTATTTTCAAGCATTCTTCATCACCATTGGAGCTTCTTCATTATGGGGGGGATATCTTGTCTCTCTTTTTCCCTCTTATGGGGGGGTCATTGATTGTATATACATGATGGATGTAGTCCTTGGGGGTATCATTGAGTCCTCCATACATCATGCTTTTTCTTTTCTTTTCTCTTTCAAAGAGGAGTTTTGTCCCACTAGGTTTTCTCATTTCTATGTTTGTGAGAGATTGCATTGTACATGAGTACCTAACATGGCCTTGTAGCCAAGACTCGTCATTTTCATGTTTTGCATCTCTGCATAATAATTTTCTCCCTAAGTCACACTTAAGGGGAGGTGTTGGTGTAAATAAATGTCTTGTACCTAGCTAATTTCTAATACAAGGACTTATTCACATGTTAAGTTTACTTAGGTCCTAGGTGTCCTTCTAGAAGTCTTAATTGTCTAGATAAGATTTTATCATATCTTATCTTTTTTTACTTTTATTTAATATTGGTTACCTAGGTCATTTCATAGTTGTCAAGGTTGTTGTCTCATAACAAAGGATTGAGATACATGTCACAATCTTATCTAATTCCATCCCTCACCTTGCTTTTATGAGCAAGGCCTCTTATGTACATTTGTAGCAATCTTGCATCCATAATCATAACAAGTTGTTTTTGCCATTTTCTTTCTTGTGGAAGATATTTTGGTCTAGCAACTATTCATGGGGTGTTGGAAGTCACCATTAACTCCTACAAAATCATCACAAGTGAAGGATGTGTGATTGGTGACAATACTGACACAAGGATTACATGAAAACTTAAAAGCCACATGGTTCATATTGGTTATGTGGTAGCTAGACTTTGCACAAAGCCTCAATGGGGTGGAGCTGGGTGAAGGTGGTTCTTCACTCCTAGGGCTGCCAAACAATCCCCAATTCAAATGTCATGCACATTAGTGGAGTATAAAGTATGTTGACTATGAACAAATCTAAAAGGCAACATCACACCTACTTATATTAGTTCATTGTTACCTATGGAGTATGTTTTCAACAATTTCTATTTAGATTCCATGGATTTATATTGAAAAAAAAAAAAACATTATATGTTAACAATTGAATTCAAACATGTGTGATGTTTAAATTGAACAATCAATACTGATTTTTTTTTTTTTTTGTATTGATCAAAGCAAAAGAATACAAGAATAGAGCTACCAGGGGTAGCTGAAAAACATCAAACTATACAAAAATTTTACATCTACTAATGTACAGGAGCTGAAAAACGTTACAAAGTTGAACAAAAAATCAACCATTACATACAAGAGACATATTGCAATGTATAACAATACTGAATTGATGAGACATCCGAACAACCAATACTGAATTGATCTCAATCATTGAAGCTTGCTTTGAAGGATTTTTATCCTCAAATACTTCTACATTTTCAGAACATTTCTAAGAATTTATGAAAGGGATATATTTCTTAATAATGCGTTGTTAACAATTGAGTTCAAACATGGTTTACGCTTAAGTCCCACAGCCAAACAATACGAGGCGAAGAACTTTTTTTTTGTCCAAGTACTTTTGCGTTTTCGAATTTTTTTAAAGGAATGTGTGAGAGGAATATGGTTCTTGATATCAAATGGCCAATGCCACGTCCTCTTTAGAATTCTATGCCCACTTAAGTCGGTCAATGGCTACTTGGTCCAAAAAATTTAATTCCAGCAAATTAATAGCCCGTCTTAGAAGTTCTAAATTGGGGTCATGGAACCAATATCACCCTATACACAAGCTCAAGCTCGTAAACATTACAATAGGCAAATACAAGAAGATAATTTGTAATCATGAATTGTACAAAATTTGTACATAGAAGTTATAAGACTGATGAAAATTGGGTCAAAACTTGTGAGCATTTGGATTAATCCAAGTTTACAGAAATAGCTAGAGTCTAAACCACTGAGTACATTGAAAACTACCGTGCATTTGGATTAATCCAATCATTATGAATGTACAAACCAGTAAAGAATGTTTACTGCATTGAACGTGACAAAATAATTAATCGCAATCACAGGCTGAAAATATAGAGGACCTTCTATTGATTTGTACAAGTGAGTATGAAAATGGATTGAAAATGTCAAGATGCTTGGATCTTGTGCTTCAGGATGAGATAAGAAAAAAATCCAAACTAAAGTGTCTTTCCATAATTTCAACTCTAAGATCTGGAATAGAAATGCTCTTGACCAGCAACCACTGCTTCCCAATCTTCTATCTCGTACAACAAGCTTCAGGGAACTTAGTTCACAAACTATTCTAGTTAGCCTCGTCAATTCAAAACTGTGTCTCATATCAATCCCTCAATTTCTTGAGTTGTCCTATTTCCTTTGGAAGTTCTGTCAAGCCATCGCATACTGAAATTTTCTTAGAGCAGTGATGTAAACAATCAGAAATTTTATGCATATGATATGAAAACTTCATATGATTTTCAACGGAAATAGGACAACTCAAGAAATTGAAGGAGTTGAGCTGAGGTTGTCTTATTTTCTTTCAACTTTCCTCCGGATTTTCTGCATATTATGCCAGTGATTTTCCTCCATAGGTTCTGCATGTATAAATCACAAAGGAAATCCAATTAGAACATTCAGCATAGTTATGAGTCATGACGACTAGTTATATAGGTTATATTCTCATCATACTGAAAACATGTGTAAAGGGAAAAGAGTGCTTGTATTTGTGATGCAGACAAGAAGGGTGGTTAATGTTACACCATGAAAAAGTTGAGAATTGAAACAACATTCTTGCATATCGTTACTTATTAGGGCGTAGGACATTTAGAGCATCCACAAAATCTGCATATTCTGAATAGTTTACATGGGATGTTGAGTGTACCCACTGAACAAGTGATTAGAATATCCAAGCCTTACAACAGGCTGTTGGTTTTTCTTAGAGCAGTGATGTAAACATTGTAATATGCAGCAAATCATATTTGAAATTCAATTCTGTTCTACAACTTGACATTAAAGGTGAACATTAAAAATAATGGTTAGTAATTCAAAAAGAAATTGTTTTGGACCATATTGCATGTGTAAGAGTTTATGAGTAACTCATTGGTGAGAATGGAGAGAATTGTGATATCAAATGCAATATCATTAAGTGACTACCCTGCGCCTAGCAAACTACACCCACTCCATGTTATGACCAACCTCTTGCTGTAGACTACATTGCCTTTCTTAAATCTTGCATTACATCAAGCTGAGAAAAGTGTAACTCCTAAGCATTTCCATATGGAATTGTTGTACTTCCCCTGTTCAGTGCAAGCATGTCAGCTCAATGTTGAAAAACATGATATCCATAGATTCAATACATATGAGGAAAGACAATTACTTTTAATTCCTAGTTCTGCTTACAAGTTCTGATAGGAGAGCAAAAGCATCATGCCTTTGAGCAGTTGTTGTATAATAATTAAATTTATTTAACAATGAAATTACATCTGCTTTTTCCAATAGTGCATGCTGAAAAAAATGCAGAGGAAACATAAAAGCAGTTGTTGAAAAAGGGAAAATCCCTTTCTGCCATTAAAACATTCAACTTGTTATTCCCGCCACATTTCTGGTAAAATAGCTAAGTACTCAGTACTGGTCTGCTGCAATCTAAATAACCCTTCCTGTGATAATCTGATATGTATTCTCCTCAAGAAATCATGTTCTTCGCTCTCTTCATAACCTTGTGGGGTTCTCCATGCAAAGAGCTTCCAGTCATCATCAGAGCAAGTTAGTGGCAGACCATCACATTCTGCTTGCACCTGCATTTCATAAAATGTAAAGAAAAATTATAAGTAGATCTTGTAGGACAAGGTAATCTATTAAATAAATAAATAAATAATTAAATGTATATTAGACTCACAAAACAACAATTATTTCAAAAAAATCCATACCTCCTTTATTAGATTTGTATCTGTATCACTTGGAACTAAGTTTTGTCCAAAAGCCCATAAGCAGAGAATAACAGAGCATCTTTTGCATCCAACAATGGTAACAGAATTTACAGGGGTATCACCTTTAATTTGGATCATTGCATTGAGCAAATGTGAGAGTAGTCTTCCCATCACCTCCCATACAATCCACACCAACTGCCAACACCTTCCTACGGAACAAAAGCCCCTTCAAATCTCCAATACATTTCTCCAACCAAACAAAAAACTGAGACTTTCCAGAAACATTGCCATCATGAGAGTACATTGCAATATTGCATCATCCACCATTTCAGAACTTAGACTAGAGCATTCACACCTGCATGATTTCTGGACGAAGCCAGTTCATACAATAAAATCAACCAAAAAACAACTCTGGAGCAGATAAATGGTTGAATTTATATAATATCCATGGGATAGGCCACCTTTAAACAAGGCAAACAAATTAAGCCACCCATAAACAAGAAAAACAAATAAGAGGGAATACCAAAAATGCAGAGGAATAGCCCCCTTAATCTTGATAGATTGAGGACCTGAAAATATGAAACAGGGTGTCCTCTCTGGTAAAGACAACTTAAAAAATAAAAATAAAAAATAGAGAGAAACACCATTTTACCTTTAATTTGAGGATCATGTGTGAGCTTCTTTCAAACAAATCCCTCATACACTGCACACCAACGACTGACACCTTGTGAAGGAACTGAAGCCCCTTCAAATTCCCAATACATTTCTCCAACCCCACATAAAACTGAGACTTTCCAGAAATATCATCATAATAAAAGTGCATATAATTATCCACCATTGCATAACTTAGACTAGAACTTTCATGCCTGCATGATTTCTGAACAAATACAGTTCAGATGACAGAAGCAACCAGCAAACAACTCTGGAGCAGACAAATGATTGAATTTGTATGATAGCCATGGGACAGCCCACCCAAAATCAAGACAGTGAATGCCTCATATACAGAAGAATAGTTCCCTTAAACTTAACAGTTAAGAGGACCTGAAAATTTGAAACAGGGTGGCCTTCTCTCTGGTAAAGACAACTTACAAACAAAAGGAAATAAAAATTGAGTGAACCGCCATTTCACCTTTAATTTGAGGATCATTATAGAGATTCAATGTGAGAGTTGTTTTCCGATTAACCCCCCATACACTGCATACCATTGACTGACATCTCATTGTGGAACTAAAGCCCCTTCAAATCTTCAATACTTTTCTCCAACCTCATATAGAACTGAGACTTTCTAGGATCATTATCATCATGACAGTACATGGAATTATCCAGTATGTCAGAATTTACACTACAATATTCGTGCATGCATGATTTCTGAACAAAACCAATTCAGATGATAATTGCAACCCAAAAACAGCTCTGGAGCAGATAAAATGATTGAATATAAAATATATATATATATATATATATATTTTGGGACAGGCCACCCAAAATAAGGCAAACAAATAAGAGGGAATACCTCACATACAGAAGAACAACCTCCTTAGTCTTGACTGCTATGAGGACCTAAAAATTTGAAACATGGTGGCCTTCTCTCTATAAAGACAACTTAAAATAAAACAAAAAAAATTAAAAGAACAATCATTTCACCTTTACTTGAGGTTTTTCATAGAGATTCAATGCAAGAGATGTTTTCACACCAACCCCAATAGACTGCACACCTCTGACATTGACACCTTGCTGTGGAACCAAAACCCCTTCAAATCCCCAATACATTTCTCCAACCCCACATAAAACTGCCACTTTCCAGGAACATTATCATCATAAGAGTGCATGGAATCATCTACCATTTTAGAACTTAGACTGGAATATTCTTACCTGCATGATTTCTGAACAAAAACAGTCCAGATGATAGATGCAACCAAAAATCAACTCTGGAGCAGATTAATGATTGAATTTATATAATATCCATGTGATAGGCCACCCAAAAACAAGACAGAGACAAATAAGAGGGAATGCCTTACATACAGAGGAATAGTCCCATTAACCTTGACAGTTATGAGGGCCAAAATTTTTGAAACAGGGTGACCTTCTCCTTGGCAAAGACAACTTCAAAACAAAACAAAAAGATTGAAGGAACCGCAATGCCACCTTTAATTTGAGGATCATTGTAGAGATTCAATGTGAGAATTGTTTTCCACGACCCCCCATACACTGCACACCATTGACTGACACCTTTCTGTGGTTCAAAAGTCCCTTCAAAATCCCAACATATTTCTCCAGCTCAACATAAACTGAGACTTTCCAGAAAAATTATCACCATGACAGTGCATGGAATCATCCAGCATTTCAAAACTTAGACGAGAGTATTCATGCTCATGCCTGCATGATTTTTGAACAAAACCAGTTCAGATGATTAAGGAACCAAAAACATCTCTGGAGCGATAAATGATTGAATTTACATGATATCCATGGGACATGACACCCAAAAGCAAGACACACAAATAAGAAGGAATACCTCATATACAGAGGAACAACCCCCTTAACCTCAACAGTTATGAGGACCTAAAAATTTGAAACAAGATATCCTCTCTGGTAAAGACAACTTAAATCAAAAAAAGAAAATTTGAGAGAACCACCATTTCACCTTTAATTTGAGGTTCATTATAGAGATTCAGTGCAAGAATTGTGTTCATGCCAACCCCCATACACTGCATACCAACGACTGACACCTTACTGTGGAACCAAGGCCTCTTCAAATCCACAATATACTCCCCCAACTCCACATAAATCTGAAACTTTCCAGTAACATTATCATCATGAGAGTGAATGGAATTATCCACCATTTCAGAACATAGGCTAGAGTATTCATTCATGTGTGATTTCTGAACAAAAGTTTAGAGGATAGGTGTGACCAAGAAATAACTCTGAGGCAGATAAATGATTGAATTTATATGGTAACCATGGGATAGGCCACCTGAAAACAATTCAGAAACAAAGAAGAGGAAATATCTCTCATGGAGAGGAACATGCCCTTAATCTTGACAGATATGATGACCTAAAAATTTAAACAGGGTGACCTTATCTCTGGTAAAGACAACTTAGGAAAAAAAATATTTAAGGTAACCACCATTTCACTTTTAATTTGAGGATCTTTGCAGAGATTCAAAGTGAGTTGTTTTCCCACCACCTGCAATACATTGCACACCAACGACCGACACTTCACTATCAAACAAAAGCCCCTTCAAATACCTAATACATTTCTCCAACTCCACACAAAACTGAAATTTTCCAGGAACATTGTCACCATGAAAATGTGTGGAATCATCCACCATTTCAGAACCTAGACTAAAGTATTCATGCCTGCATGATTTATAAACAAAATCAATTTGGACATTTGATGAAACCAAGAAACAACTCTAGAACAGATAATTGATTGAATTCAAATGATGTCCATGAGATAGGCCACCAAAAAACAAGACATAACAAATGAAAGAGAATACCTCACATATGGAGGAACAAACTCCTTAATCTTGACAGTCATGAGGACCTAACCATTTGAAACATGGTGGCCTCTCTTTTGGTAAAGACAACTTAGAAACAATTTTTGTTTTGAGGGAACCACCATCCCACCTTTGGTTTGAGGATCATTGTGGAGATTTGAAGTGAGAGTTGTTTTCCCACCACTTCCCCCACTTTTGGTTTGAGGATCATTTTGGAGATTTGATGTGAGAGTTGTTTTCCCACCACCTCCCACACAATGCACACCAACGACTGACACCTCACCATGGAACAAAAGCCCCTTAAAATTTTCAATACATTTCTCCAGTCCCACATAGAAATGAGACTTTCCAGGAACTTTATCATAATGAGAGTGTGTAGAATCATTTCAGAACTTAGACTAGAATATTCATGCCTGCATGTTTTCTGAACAAAACCAGTTCAGACAATATATGCAACCAAAAAAGAACTCTGGAGCAGATAAATAATTGAATTTATATGACATCCATAAGATAGGCCATCGAAAAACAAGACAAACAAATAAGAGGGAATACCTCACAGAAAGAGGAACAGCCCCTTAATCTTGACGGTATGAGGACCTAAAAATTTGAAATGGGTGGCCTTCTGTCTGGTAAAGACAATTTAGAAACAAAACAAAATTGAGGGAACCACCATTTTACCTTTGATTTGAGGATCATTGTCAAGATTGAATGTGAGAGTTTTTTTCACATCACTTCACATGCATTGCATATCACATACATTGCACACCTACAACCTACACCTCGCTGTGGAACAAAAACATCTTCAAATCCAAATACATTTCTCTAACCCCACATAAAACTGAGAGTTTCCAGGAAAGTTATCATCAGAAGAGTGCATGGAATCATCCACCATTTTAGAACTTAGACTAAAATATTTATGCCTGCATGGTTTCAGAACAAAAACAGTCCAGACGATATATGCAACTAAATAACAACTCTGGAGTAGATTAATGATTGAATTTATATAATATCCATGCAAGCCACCCAAAAACAAGACAGATGGAGATTATGATTCATACAGAGGAATAGTTTCCTTATCCATGACAATTATGAGGGCTAAGAAATTTAAAACAGTGTGGCCTTCTCCTCGGTAAAGACAACTTCAAAATAAAACAAAGTATTTGAGGGAACCATCATTTCACCTTTAATTTGAGGATCATTATAGAGATTCAATGTGAGAATTGTTTTCCCACGAACCCCCATACACTAAATTCCATTGACTGACACCTCGCTGTGGATCAGAAGTCCCTTCAAATTCCCAATATTTCTCTAGCCCAACATAAAACTGATACTCTCCAGGAAAATTATCATCATGGAAGTGCATGGAATCATCCAGCATTTCAGAACTTAGAAGAGAGTATTCACGCCTGTATGATTCCTGAACAAAACCAGTTCAGACTGTAAATGAACCAAAAAATAACTCTGAATTGATAAATGATTGATTTTCTATGATATCCATGGGGCAGGACACCCAAAAGCAAGACAAACAAATTAGAGGGAATACCTCACATACAGAAGAACAGCCCGCTTAATCTCGACAGTTATGTGGACCTGTAATTTTGATACAGGGCGTTGTCTCTAGTAAAGACAACTTTAAAACAAAAAGAGAAAAATTGAGAGAATTACTATTCACCTTTAATTTGATGACCATCGTAGAGATTCAATGCAAGAGTTGTTTTCACACCATCCCCATACACTGCAGACAAACAATCGATACCTCACTGTGGAATCAAGGCCTCCTCAAATCCACTCTATAATTCTCCAACTCCACATAAATCTGAGACTTTCCAGGAACATTAGCGTCATGAGAGTGCATCGAATCATCCACCATTTCAGAACTTAAACCAGAGTACTGAGTATTACTATTCACATAGCCATGATTTCTGAACAAAACCAGTTCAGACAATAGGTGCAACTAGAAAAGAAGTCTGGAGTAGATAAATGGTTGAAATTATAGGACATCCATGGGATAGGCCACCCAAAAGTAAGTCAGAGATAAATAAGAAGGAATACCTTACATACAGAGGAACAGACCCCTTAACTTGACAGTTACGATGAACTAAAAATCTGAAACAGGATGAACTCTCTGGTAAAGACAACTTAGAAACAAAAAGAAATTGAGGGAACCACCGTTTCACCTTTACTTTGAGGACCATTATAGAGATTCAGTGTGAGAATTGATTTCCCACCGCCTCCCATACAATGCACATCAACGACGACACCTCACTGAACAAAAGCCCCTTCATATCCTCAGTACATTTCTACAAACCCACATAAAACTGAAACTTTCTTCGAAAATTATCATCAAAAGAGTGCCTGTAATCACTTCAGAACTTAGACTAGAATATCCAGGCCTGCACGATTCCTGAAAAAAACCAGTTCAGACAATATGCAACCAAAAAACAACTCTAGAGTATATAAATAATTGAGTTTTTATGATATCCATGGAATAGACCCCTCAAAAACAAGACATAAACAAAAAAGAGGCAATACCTCACATACAGAGGAACAGTCCCTAAATCAACAGTTATGAGGACTGAAACTCTGAAATAGGCAATTTAGAAACAAAAAATAAATTGAGGGAACCACCATTTTACCTTAAATTTGAGGATCACCGTCGAGATTGAATGTGAGAATTTTTTTCCCACCAATTCACATACATTGCACACCAACAACGGGCACCTAGCTGTGGAACAAAAACACCAAATCCAAATAAATTTCTCCAACCTCACATAAAACAGAGACCTAACAGGAACAGTAGCATCGTGAGAGTATGTGGACTCATCTATCATTTCAGACCTGTCAATAAAACCCGAAGTCAATTGTTGTCATATTTTAAGCCTTCTGCCACTTGATTTGTTGTCCATGCAAAGCTAGTGTACATTTCCTTTTATAAGAAACTCAGCAAGTACAAACCATGTGGGCATTGGGCCGTAATAAAAAGAGCATATGAGCGTCAAATTGTCTAGTTCGAAGTTCGTGGGTTTGCTAGACGGTTAACTAGTTCCATCTGTACTAGGTACTACTCCTTGAGAGCCTATTCCACCAGTTGGTTGAATCTAATGTATGGAAAATATTAATATATAAACCAATTTACAAATCAAGCGATCTTTTTAATATATATTTTAAAAAAACTACACTTAATATTCGGAGGACAGTTTTAAATAAATAATAATCATTAAAAAATTATTGACAAATAATGTTGACTTTAGAATTTAAGATATTATAATGTTGATTTTTATTGTCGAAAACTTATTGAATATTATTAACATATTTAACATATTTAAAAATTAGTCAGATATTAGATTTTAAATTTAGATCTGTACCTTTATTTTAAAAGCATGTATTCTTTCTGTAGACTATTATCTTTCATTATTATCTAGTGTCCTTGAATCCGCGTTTTTTGTTTGGAGTAAGAAAGGAAGCAATTAACCTACAAGGTTTTACATAGAATCCGCGTTCTTACCTTATTTGGCACAACATTAAGTACATGTGACGTTAGATTTGACACATCATCATTCTCCTTTCATTATGGGAATAAAGAGCTAAGAACATTGACAGATTAATAATGTTGTTTCTTTTGTCGGATCCGCCACCTTCCTGGTTAGAGTTATAGAAGTAAACAATATTATTCATCCGATGTAATCTACGCCAAATTTCAGGGCACTTGCTATCGGCACTGGCTATGGAGGCCACAATTTGCACCGATGGGTCGATGGGCATCCGATGACCTGCCATGCCTAACGGCCCTGCCGCTAACAGTTTTGTTATTAGCCCGTACCCACAATATACCTGATGGGTGACAGCGGCAGCAGGACAAAATGCACTCCTGCCCGTATTTGTCAGACTGACAGTCCGTTCATTGCTGATTACAAATTTTCGTCTTTGTCAGACCCATGTTTGTCTGTCTAGTGGGAAAATCAATTTATGGCAGGCCAATTTTATTGAGTTGAATTTTAGTTTAATTCATCCCCTTCCGCCTGCTATTTGGAGTAATATTTTTATAACTTTTTTAATTTTTAGTTAATATAAATTATTGATTTTAATATATTTCTATTACTAAATATTTATTGATATTTTATTTATATGAATTTTTATTATTTTTTAAATATTTTTTCTTAAAACATTTAATAATATTTTTTAATAATTTTTTTAATTAATATAAATTATAACTAAAATTAAATATATGTAGTTTTTTTATTTAAAAAAATTGATTTTAGTATATTTTAATTACAAAATATTTATTGATTTTTTTTATTTAGATTAATTTTTATTTTATTTTTTCATAAATTTAATAATATTTTTATAAATTCTTTATTTTTAAGTTACTATAAATTATAACTAAAATTAGATATTTTTGGATGTAATATCAATTTTTATTTTACAGTTTATAAATTAGTTTTTACTTGAATTGTGTAATTTCAAAGGGTTGGTGATGAATAGAATGTTATGAGAGAAAATATTGATATTCATGAATTGTAAAATAAAAATCAATAAATACTTTAAATTATTCTAATTATCAAATTTTCACCTTTATATATTTTTCAATCTAGATCTAAATAAATGTTTTTTTGCATAATGTAACTTTTGTATGTTAATTATTTGTTAATATAATTATAGTTTTATAGTATGAATCTAAGTTTAAAACTATATACTGGGCGGGGGCCCTAGCTCGGTTGGCTAAGTAATTCCGTTGCGGCTCTGCTGGTAACGAGTTATAGTCTCCCCTCGTCCCGTGGTACTGGAGGGCGTGTCGCGCTAGCGCCGCCGGTCACGTTAAAAAGTTTACCAGGCGCACTGCAGTTTATAGGGGGTCGTGCTACCCGATTCCTGCAGTCTAAAAAAAAAAAAAAAGTTTAAAACTATATACACCTAAAAATGGTCACATCACAATAGTCTGGTAATTAATTAAATATTTTTAATATTTAATTAAATTTCTCAATTCAATCTACGTATAAATAAATTTAAATAATTTATTTATATTGTTCATTCTTTCGTTAAATAAATACGTTTATTTAATCACTTTTCTTATCCATTTCTTAATTAATTAAATAAATATTATGATTTATTTATATTAATTATCATATAATCTTGGCTTGAATATTTTATTCAAATTTAGATTAAATATTCCTCTCTTCTAAAAATCCTCAAAATTCCATTCACAATTAAATATTCCAAATATTTAATTAATTCCTCTAAAAATTCATTCACAATTCCATATTTCTTCTAAAGTCTATTCACAATTAAATATTTCAAATATTTAATTAAATCTTCTATAGTCCTAAAATCAAAAATCAAACTCACATGAAATTAAATAAATTTATTTATTTAATATTGGATTATCTTCAACAACCATGAAACAAACTTCCCAAAACAGAAAATTAATATCTTTGTTCCTGTGCAAGCTTGTTCCCATGGGTTGAAGACAAGCCTCCATTCTTCTTTCCAACCTCCCAATATCTTCCATCTTCCTCTCAACCTCTCCATCTCTCACCATTCAAAATTACCAGACAATCTCACAGCCATCGATCTTTGCCAGCCAGGCTATTGCCTACAAAAATCTATAAAAGGGACTGCCGGATCTCTGAAAAACATAGAAGCTTTCATACAGGAAAACTATAGTCAATTAGCTTTCAAGCATTCATAGCGTAGTTTAGCATATTAGTAATCCATAGCATGGCTTATCATCCTCATTTCATAGTTTTAGAAGCATTCATAATCCACAGCCCCTGTGCATAATTTGCAACCCCTGTGCATATCCATATCAGCATTTCACTCCACTAGCATATAGGACAAGACAACCACTCTCCTTTTGCATACTCGTTCTGCAGGTTGCCATTCTAAGAAGCTTTGCTTACACAATATGAGAGCAGCAACTTCAAGAGAATCACTGGAGATAGAGAACAATGGAACGGTTTTGAAGAAGCTTTGCTTGTTATTTTTGATTTCAATTTATCTTGTTTTCTTTAGTTTAATGTTTCATTCGTGTGTTTATATTGTTTCATTTTAATACTAACATTTCCCACACACATTTTTGGTGCCCACTGTGGGGCTCTTGCCCCAATTTTAACATCTTTTTGCAGGTTTTTTTGACAGGTCATGGCTAAAACAACATATTAGCGCAATAAACACGCTTCAGCGCAAATCACACCCAGTTTAGCACCCTTTAACACTGTTATAGCGTCCATCAAAAGTTTCACATCGCCTATCAGAAGTTTCACAACGCCCATCAGAAGTTTCACAGTGCCCATCAGAAGCTTCTCAGCGCCCATCAGAAGTTTCATAGCGCCCATCAGAGGTTTCTTAGCGCCCATCAGAGGTTTCTCAGTGCCCACCAGAGGTTTCATAGCGCGCATGATGTCTGTTTTAGCGCAATTTTTATTTTTAGCATAGATTTTTCAAAACTTGCAGTTGTAATCTGTAACTTAAATACACTTTGACTGGATCTGACGCGATCGCGGCCAGTAGGAACTTAATTGGAATGAACCAATCCTAGGATAGTAACTTAATCAAAATGAATCAATCCTAGGATAGACACGGATTTTAAAATGAATCAATCTAGGGTAGTCACTACACAATGATCTTGCAATTAAAATTGAACAATTTTCTTTTGTGAAGCAATATCTTCACTTAGAGTAGATCAATTATGATTTGAGTTTTAAAAAGAACATTTGTTTGCTTTGTCTGTGGCAATAGGTCTATGCTCTCCCTTTAAATGGGTGATCAAAATACTAGACTTTCCTTTTCAATTTCATGCAAATTTACTATTTTAATTACAACCTTTTAGAAGGCCTGTCATAGTGGGAAAAAGTACTCACCCTACAGGAACGACCTAAGTGGGAACAACTAAAGCCAAGTTTTCCAACCCACTTTAATCGAATGCGGATGGTTGATGAAAATCCCATTCGACAGTCTTGTGCAAGATAACCATCCCCAAAGTCTTTGTTCTAAAGGTTGGGAGGGTATATCATTTGCCACACCGAACAGAAACCCTTACTACGAACCTAGTGTAGTATCTAACCGAAGTCAATTTCTGAACATCCTATTAATCACAGTGCAGGGGAGGGAAGAATCTACCCCCAAGATACTCACCATATAACTGCCAAGGACCGTTTGCTCAGGGGATCCGGTATCCACTTCTGTCATTGTAAGTATGCGCTTGGAAAAGACAAAAACACAGGCACCCTTTCAGGGGTGACACGGCTGTGTGAGTCAACACAGTTCTAAGATGTGGGTTGTTGATTATTATGATGACCTACTTGAGAACTAAGAGTGAGTCTATTTGATCTATCTATCATGTGTGAAACCTGTGAAAACAATTTTTGAACAACATTTTGATTATACACTTCATGTTTAGTATAGGACTTAACACAACTATTCTACAACTTGCTTGATGTGTTTTCAATACATTAATTCAGTAAAGATCATCCAAAACTTACATCCACATTGATTACTCTCATGTTACGAAATTGGAAATCCACAACCTTTGTTAAGAAATCCATTTTCAAACGAATAAAAAATCCAAAGAAACCACTTAGTTACAAGAAACTATTGAAGAAAAGACAATTTTTGTACCAAAGCCGAAAGGTTTTACTTAAACATAGAACCTTTCTCCATCGATATCATGACTGTGTTAGAGGTTTCACTGATGATTATGCTGTAGAACCATTATACTCACGAGCTTTCTTTCAAAGAAGAGCCATTTCTCAAAGGCACAACCATAGTCAACGTATTCGTTTTTGTTATATTCTCCAACCTGCAATTGAATATTCAACTCGTCCAAATCAATTTCTGCAATAGAGAACTCAATTACATTAGGCATTTATCACAAATCCATCATTTTACAAAGCTACGATCAAACTTCATAAAGTGCAAAATCATCATTTTCTTGATCTTTTGCTTAAATTCCCGCCAACAGGATTTTCATCCTTTCAACTAGGGAACAACACAAGCTAAAGGCTAGAAATCTTTTGAGTCATAGAATCTTCATTCTATCCTGACTTTCATATCCATCACAAATTGCACTATTTCATTCTTTTGATCAAAAGTTAGTAGAATTTGGAACAAAGCGTATGCCTGTTTTCACAAGATCTCGAAAACACATGGAAAAAGACGAAGGAGAAACTACCACAAGTAAAATGGGTGATGATAATGAGAAAGAAGAGAATACATTTAGTATTGAAGAATTAACAGAAGAAAAGCTTCAAGAAGCAGAGCAAGATCCTCGATTCCATAATCTTATGGAAAGGATTTTAGAACGAAACAAAGAAAGATATTTTCTTTCATTACCTAATCAAGGAGCTAAGTTACCTTCCAATTTTGATATAGAAGGGATTAAACAGAATCCAGAAACTCCTCCTAATTATTTTAGTGCCCTTACTCAACAAATAAAAGAATTACAAGGGCAAATAAAAGAGATGCAAGGGGGCACAACAAAGAAGTGTGTTTTGGATGATATATCTCCTTATCCATTTGATAGGAATCTTCAAATGATCCCTTTTCCAAAACATTGTGAAATCCCTAAATTTGATATGTACAATGGAAAAACTGATCCCATTGAACATGTGAGGGATTTCCAAAATATGAGTCTAGAATTTGCTTATGACGATACCTACTTAATGCGATTGTTTCCATGAAGTTTGGGTGGACAATCCATGGAGTGGCTTTCCAAGATCACCCCCCATCAAAACCTTTGAGGAGTTAATAAATCCATTTATATCACAATACGCCTACAACATTCAACACCAGATAACAATGCTTGATCTTTGTAAAGTAAAACAAAAAGTAGGAGAATCCTTCACTACGTTTTTGCAAAGGTGGAGAAGGTTGTTTGCGTGATATTCCCGTCCTATTCTTGAAAAGGAAAAGATGGATATCTTCATCAATAGCCTAGATCAAGAATTAAGCTATAGGCTTAATCTTCATTGTCCTCCTAACTTTGAAAAATTGATTGAAAATGCAATCACCATTGAAGGGGCCTTAGTTAAAAGAGGAGTGATAAAACTTGATAATCCAAGTTCATCCAACCAAAACAACAACGATAAAACAAGGTTTTGGAACATAAATAAAAATGTGGTCAATGACGGTATAGTAGATGCAAACAATCTACGAACAAGACCATCTATCTTCAACCTATCAAGTGCTCCACGAAATACCAACCAACAAGGGAATAACAACCAACAAGGAAACAACAAACAACAAGGACAAAACTCCAATCAAGAAAGCATGACCAATCAAAATACCAACCTGATAATCATGGCAATTTTAATAACAATATTGGTAATACCCAAACATCAAATCTGTCTAGACCTCCATTCTTTTCAAATCGATGTAATTTTACCACTTTGGGTCAATCTCTTGAGTCTGCTCTCAAGGAGCTTCTTGATAATAAGGTTATCACCTTACCACCACAAAGAGATTATGAGCCATGATTCAAACCACCATCATGGAATGACTCGTATTATTGCAATTATCATCAATGTAAAGGTCATAGAATGAATAATTGTCAAGCTTTGCAAAATCTAGTACAAGATTTAATTGACAATGGCACTATCAAGATTGAAGGACATCATACCAATGATGATCATCAAGCATTCAAAGATCCTTTACCAAACTATCAAAAGGGGGAAACATCAGATACCAAAGCAAAAAGCATAAATAATGTTGAAGACAACATAATCTGCCACATCTATGCAGATGATCAACGGTTTAATGTTATTAAAATCAAGGAAAAATAAGAATATCAATAGGTTAATGTGACTACAAGAGGACAAGCAAAAGTTGTTCTAAAAGGAAGTTCATCTAAGGCAGCTATTCCTTCTCCAAGTCATTATAATCTAGTTGATCAACTGAGAAAAACATCAGCTCAAATTTCCATCCTTGAACTTCTCAAAATATCCCCCATACACAAGAATATTTTGGAAGAAGCTCTTGTAAATACAACCGTTGACATAGATTTGGATGTAAACAAATTTCAAGCCATGGTGGGACATTTTTCTTCCCCTACTTGTCTTTCATTCTCCGAAAAAGATGATGCCTCCATGACACATCCACATAATTCATCGCTTTATCTTGAAGTCATGATCCATAAACACCGAATTAGACGTGTCCTGATAGATGGAGGAGCCAGTTTAAACATTTGTACCTTAAAACTTATACATGCCTTAGGAATATCCAAAAATTCCATTGATCCACGAAGGAAAATAACTATCAAGGCATATGATGATGAAGAAAGAGGTTCCAAAGGACTAATAATGCTACCTATCAGAGTGGGACCTATTGTGAAAAATACATTTTGTCAAGTTCTAGATCAAGATCTTTCCTATAACATACTTTTGGGTCGTCCATGGATTCATGATATGCAAGTAGTACCATCAACGTACCATCAATGCCTCAAGTTTCCGTATGATGGACAAGAAATAACTATACAAGCTGATTACAATAGCACCCAAACTTGTTCAAATCTTCAAGCAACTCAAGACACCTTTGTGCCACATAATAGGGAGGCTTTTACTGCTTCTTCCAATCTACAAGGCCAATTGCAAGAACTGACAAAGAATCTTGACACTAAGCTACATTTTAAAGACAAAGGAATAGGCGAATATTCGCTATCCCTTTCTAGCTTACCTCCTTCTCCGAGGTCACATGGTCAGCCAACCCTATCAAATCAAAAGATCACAACAACCTCCACATCCCAAGCTTCTGTGCCAATCACAAAGTTTGATGGACAATTCATGAAAGCTAACACCACCGAAGAAGAAGCCGAAGATAGGGACATCCTAAGTTGGCTATACAAAGATGAAGATGAATCTCTCTTGCACATCAAGTTACCTACTGAGTAATATGGCAAAGGGTATACTATCATGCAAAGAATGGGCTATGAAGGAAGTGGTCTTATAGGAAAAATAAAAGAAGGAATCATTGAGCCAATTCAACCCATTTCAATACATCCAAATGATAAAACAGGACTTGGATATGGTAAAGATACAGAAGAGTCAACTTCACAGCAAGCACAACAGACTCATGAAGAAGAACCAATTTCAGATAAACCCCATAAAGATGTCGCTCTACAAAAATTTTATGGGTTAGTTTTCCAATTGCAAAACAGTTCAGACACTGATTCTAATGAATATGAATGGGATGATGTCTCTGATGATACATTCTTAACTGAGAAAAGGGTGGATGTCATACACAAATTCGCACCCACATTCTTACAAGGAGAAGGTTCAAGGCCTCTACTTGATTATGTTTTACAAAGCGATCATGACTCAAGTGAGGATGATTCAGATTTTAACGAGATTGACAATCAACAGGAGAATACCATCATAGACCTTGTCCATCATGAAAATGACAACCATGTCATGAATTTGACAGTTCAAGACCTTACCCAACCTAATGATCCCATGCCTTTAGTTTATCTGAAACTTATTGATTGGGACAATGACACACCTATCCATATCCCTACATTCCATGATGATGAGGATATTATAAATGTCTTTTGTTCATCTAGTCAAGAAAACAATTATTCTATCGAATAATCTCATACACAAGATTTTGGTAGGGAAGGTGTCAAGTCTCTCAGTTGTAAAATAAATGAAATAAAAGATAGATCTATCAGTGAAAACCAAAAAATAGTAGTGGTAGATCACAACAAGAGAAAAATAAAGAGCGAATCTGAAGGTGAAAACCTTTTTGAGGCATTGGAGGATGAGAAACTTGACACTCTTCACAGACATTATCAAGAAAGATCTTCTATTTTGATTGAGCCAACAAAATCCATCAACATAAGTACAAAAGAGCAACCAAAAGTCTTGCAACTTGCAACATCATTAACAGTGGAAGAAGTACTAAAATTCACAGAGTTCTTGAAGGAGAATCAAATCAACTTCACTTGGTCATATGCCGATATGCCAGGGTTAGATCCTAATCTGATAATGCATCATTTATCTATAAACACAGGGGCAAAACCTGTGAAGCAAAAACTCAGAAAAATGCATCTGCATGTTACATTATTGGTTAAAGAAGAGTTAAAGAAGCTTTTAGATGTTGGATTCATTCAGTCTATTGATTATGCAAAATGGATCTCCAATATTGTACCTGTTTCAAAACTAGACGGAAGGATTAGAATTTGCATAGATTTCAGGGATTTGAACAAAGCATGTCCTAAAGATGACTTCCCTTTGCCAAACATAGATATGATTGTTGATTTAACTGCTGGTCATGCTATGTATTCATTAATGGATGGGTTTTCAGGATACAACCAAATAAAGATTGCACCAGAGGATCAAAATAAAACAACATTCACATGCCCTTGGGGTACCTATTGCTGGAACATAATGCCATTCGGGTTAAAGAATGCAGGAGCAACTTATCAAAGAGCAATGACAACAATTTTCCATGACATGGTGCACACCTTCATGGAAGACTATGTGGATGATGTCCTTACCAAATCTCACACAAGAGAAGGACATCTAGAAATTTTGTCAAAGATCTTTATCAGAATGGAGAAGTTCATTGTTCGACTCAATCCAAAGAAATGTGTTTTCAGCGTTAACTCTAGAAAACTCATGGGATACATTGTTTCAGAAAAAGGCATAGAGGTTGATCCAGAAAAAGTAAAAGCTATAATGGACATGTCGCCACCACGAAATATCAGTCAACTTCAATCACTGCAAGGATTCCTACAATCCATAAGGAGGTTTATAGCTCAACTGGTAGACAAAAGCTTACCATTTACACATCTATTGCATAAAAATGTCCCATTCAAATGGGAGAAAAAGTGTGAAGCAGCATTTTATCAAATCAAGCAATATCTCACAAATCCACCAGTCCTAATTCCACCAGTTCCAGGAAAGCCACTCATATTATATATTTCAGCAACAAAAATATCTTTGGGAGCATTGCTAGCACAAGAGGATTCTATAGGCAAAGAAAGAGCCATATACTACATCAGTAAAACTTTAACAAGTCATGAACTAAACTACACTTTCATTGAAAAAGCTTGTTTAGTAGTAGTGTTTACTTCTCAAAAGTTGCGGCATTATATGTTGGCTCATACAGTTAAGCTGATAACCAAAATTGATCTGCTAAAATACCTCTTAAGCAAAGCTACTTTAATAGGAAGACTTGCAAAATGGGTAATGATCTTAAGTGAGTTTGATATTCACTATGTGGATTGAAGAGCTATAAAAGGATAAGTCATCACAGATCAGCTGGCCGAAGCACCTTTACAAGAAGAACACCCAATGCACATTGAATTTCTTGATGCAGATGTCTTCACATCAATGATTAAGAAATCATGGACAATGTACTTTGATGGATCTTACACACAACATGGCTTAGGGACAGGGATTCTTTTTGTCACACCTGAAGGACATACCATTCCAAAATCATATTAGTTGATGTTTCCTTGCACAAATAACATGGCTGAATATGAAGCATTACTCACAGGAATGAAGATAGCATTGGACTGGCAGATTATAGAGTTACAAGTCTATGGTGATTCACAACTTATCATTAATCAAATCAATGATGATTATCAAACTAAAGATGATAAGCTGCCACCTTACAAGAACATGGTGGATGATTATAAAAAGTATTTTGTGGAAATCAAGTTTTCACAAATCCCATGGATTGATAATAAAGCTGCAGATGCAATGGCTACAATTGCTTCCTTGTTACAATTATTGGAAAATCAAACACGGTACGAATTCTCGGTGGAACAAATGTTTTCTTCTGCTTATGATAATCCTGAGACCCAAGTCATATGCCATTTAACTGGTTCTGATTCACCCTTATATGGAAAGACTTATACTTATCTAAAAGATAACATCTTACCTCCAAATTTATCCCGAAACCAAAAAAGGAATTTCATACGGCAATCATCCCACTATACCTTGATCGCCGATATCCTTTACCGACGTGGTCTTGATGGTACACTACTTCGATGTCTTGAACATGATGAATCTGAAAAAGCCTTACAAGAGGTTCATGGTGGTATTTGTGGAACTCATTCAAGCGGTTTAACCTTAGCCAAGAAACTTGTTAGAATGGGATATTATTGGCCTACCATGGAGAGAGAATCTTTTACTTTTGTCAAGAAGTTTTCTAAATGCCAGATTCACGGGAATCTTATTCATGCACCTACACAGGAACTGCAGCCTTTCACTTCGACATGGCCTTTTTCTCAATGGGGACTAAATCTTGTTGGAAAAATTCATCCTTCATCATCAAATGGGCATAAATTCATTATCACGGCTACAAAATATTTTACAAAATGGATTGAAGCTATTCCTTTGATGACCGTGACCGGTAAAAAAATCTCTTCATTTATCCTAAATTACATCATCTGCCGATATGGAATTCCTAATTCTATAATCACTGATAATGGGAGGCCTTTCAAGAATTAGGATGTTGACTAACTTTGTGAAAGATTTCACATCCAACACAGGTTCTCTACGCCTTATTATCTACAAAGCAATGGTCAAGTAGAAGCTTCAAACAAAACAATCTTGAAAATCTTGAAGAAAACGGTAAATGATGTCGGTTGTGATTGGCATGTCTAGTTAAATCCAGCTTTGTGGGCATACAGAACCAGCATTCGCACACCAATAGGAGCTACGCCATATGCCTTGGTATATGGAGCAGAAGCGTCTTACCACTAGAGGTAGAAATACCTTCGCTCAGAGTCTCACTCAAGGGATTGATAAATGATGAAGACTACAGAGTATCTTGTCTGCAAGAGCTAGAACTGTTAGATGAAAGACGTCAACATGCAGCTGATCATTTGAAGGGTTATCAATAGATTATGTCTCGTAGCTACAATCACAAAGTTAAACCACAGACATTTCAAGTAGGTGACTTAGTCTTGAAAGAAAATCCACGTAATCAGCAAGATAGAGAAAAGAAAGGAAAATTTGAATGCAACTAGCTTGGTCCATTTGTTATCATTGCAGCATACGGTTCTGGAGCATATCAGTTATCCACATCAAAAGGGGACCTGTTTGAAGAGCCGATCAACATCATTCATTTGAAAAAGTTCTATGTCTGAATCATCAAAACTCAAAAATCCATAAAAAATCATACAAAGTCTTGAAAAAATCCATAAAAATCATAAAAAGTCCTGAAAAATTCCATAAAAAATCATACAAAGTCCTAAAAAAATCCATAAAAATCAGAAAAAATCCTAAAAAAAGTATAGAAAAAAATCAGAAAAAGTCTTTAAAAAGTGCAATAAAAACAAGTGGTGAAAACTTAGCAAACAGGCGCTACTTGTGATCAACATGAGCTCCTCTATCTATTAGCTTATGTCTTGCATTCGCTTTACGGTGTCATCTATCTATATCTATCATTTGTACATATCTATCATATCCATATCATGCAACGAGAATCCTTGTGTTTCATCATGGCTTGATGAAATTTGTACATATCCATCATATTCAGGTTATGTTTACACTGGGGGAAAAAACAAAACATAGACTAGACAAGAGAGGGGCAATGAGCCTTTTTGAACATCACAAACGGACAAATGATGGTTTTCTAAAACGCAACATCCATTTACGCATCAAATCAACCACAACACCAAAACGATCACTCAATGCCAATGACATCAAACAACATGGTCAAAACAACGTTAAATCAAATCACAAACATCAATGTTGATAACCAAGTTGGATGATCTTAATCTGAATAATGTTTGGAATACTTTAAGCAAATTTTGAATTGTTGGTTGATTTTCTATCATATCTCTAGAGCAATTTGATGATGTACTGAACTAGAAAAGCAAGGAAGGAGTATGATTTTTCTTTGTCTACTGTTTGCGAGGAAATCATTAGTACTATGCAAATTGGTTGCGAGACGTGCTCTACTACGTATCATTGATGACATTTCAGAATATGAATGGGAAAAGAGTTAACTCTTGTCTATTTATGCAAGCGATACTTAGGTCATCTCGGTTCAATTATACCTAGATGCTTGTATTATCTTGCTATATTAAAATCATGAAAGCAATACTCAAGTCATCACTGGTGCTAACATACCCTTGGATGCTTGTATTAACTTTCAACATTTCAAAGCTCTATGATGACACAAAAAGCACAAATAAGCTCTCAGAATGGCAATGTTGTACAGATACCCTGCATGGTTAGTGTAGATTACATTCATTTTAGAATTTGCATTTTGCATTTATAGATTTTCCCAAAAGCTGGCAAAGTATCAAATGTTTCATATTTTTCCAATAAAATGACTGAGTACATTTTGACATTCACAAAAACATCATTTCATACATTTTTCATACATATTTGCATCAGAAAATCATAAAAACAAAGCATACATCATAATCAAAACATTCATAAAGCATTCATAAGTTGTATCATCCATCATTTCACATTCATTCATCAATAGATTTCACTCATCTCATAAATCATGCATACATATACATATCATGGACATTGCACTTTCATAAATCATATCATAAACATCATATCATATAGAAAAATAGACACATTCATCACATAAGGAATCATCACTACATATCATATATCTCAAAAATGAATGTCAAAATGTACAAAGGGTTTACATCATCAAAAATGGGATCATATCAATGGGTATACAAATGTCTCGTAATGATAAAACATCATACAAAAAGCACTATGCAGTGCTATCCTCTGATGGTGTTGGTCTGGGACTTGTCCCACCTGTACCTGATGGACCTGCTCCACCTGCCCCTGGTAACCCTCCTGGAGGTAATGGCTGTGATACACCCCTGCTGGTAGCCCGAGAACGACTGTGTAGATCGAGACTGTGTATAACTCACTCTCTGCTCGGGTGGCACTGCATCATGATATCTGATCTTGTAGAACTCCGCCTCCCGGACAGCTCTGGTCAACTCTCTCATCATGCTATCACCTGTTGCTACTCTCTTAAGACTCTCAGCTAGAGCCATGGCCTCCTCACCCTGTCTTCGAGCTGTATCTCTCTCGGTCGTCACTGCTGTTAGCTGTCCCTGTAACTGTATAACTAAGGTTTGTGCTTGTAATAACTGACTCTGCAAACTCTGCACCATACCCTACAAGTTTTCTATCTAACTCGATGATGCTGGATCTGCTGATACTAGAGGATCTACAAAAGACAACGGAACTATGTGTCTCATCCGCGGTCCACCCCTGCCACCCCTGCCACCTCTACCCCCACTACTGTCACCCCCACTCTCCTCATCACTGCTATCTCCATCATCATCTGACTCATCATCCTCCTCCTCAAAGTCATCACTCTCTGCAACTGCCTCTCGCTGTCGTCTATGACCACCTATCTGTGATCTCTCCTCTGCAATAGGGACAGGCTCATCAGGATCAAATAGTCGTGGCGCAAGATGATCCAACACATACTAACCATACTCTGTCGTCATCCCTCCGTCAAGAATATCAGGTCTATAGTCCCACATCTGAGCTCCCAAATTGGTAAACTCTGCCACCGCTACATCATATGAAACCTGTGGACCCCACACTAAGATCTCCTGCTATCGGCGCACATAAATAGCAGAACCCATGGGCATACCCTGAGGCCGACTAAACTGTCGACACACTCGACCAAGAAGAAACCTCTCAATAATCCTAGGTGTCCGGCCAATAAGATATCTAGCGGTAAACACATAGGGCATCTCCCTAGCATCCTATGGCCATCCCTCATAATCTACATAGGGTCGCCAGCAAACTATATCCAGATCATCTAGAAGACGTTGCCAATGATATAATTTACCCAGCCTCAGCTGAGTAATGATATCTGCGTATCTAAATCTATATGGCCGACCAGCCAGCCGCCGTCCTCAAGTCAATGGTCGCATGACAACAAAATGCTCCCATGCCCATATTTGTAACAGCGAACAACCAACTACAAAACTACGACCTCTGCTGTATACAATGTGATGTAGCTCATCATACAAATGTGCAAGCATGCACGATCCCCAAGCATAACGTGTGCCCTGCATCACCATCCTCTCGAGTACATGACCCCATCTAACTGCAAAGCCCTTCAACCTATGGTCGGGGCACAACACACCTCCAATAAAGCCTGCAAGTATAGAGGGCAAGGGTGCATATGAATCTACAATCTCACCCCATGGGATGAAATATCCAGCAATCTGATCATCTCTTAAAATTCTCCTCAAAGCATCAGTGCCTCCCGCCTCTCGGCCATCAAAGATCACTATCTCTCCCATCACTGGGATCCTCAAGATATGGTACACATCCTCAGGAGTCACCGTAATCTCTCTTGTCGCCAAGTGAAAGGTGTTCGTGTCACTGTGCCACCTCTCTGCAAGTGTTGTCAATAGACCCCTTTTGAGGCGCACCTCAGGCATGTCAAGCAACAAGGTCAATCCACATGCCTCGATCACATCTCGATCTGCCTGCACAAGCTGTGGAATCAAACTCGATGTCCTCAGAAATGTCTCCTGTAGCTACAAAATGCCCAATCTCTCCTATTGAATAGGACAAGAACATCAAGACCAAACAATATCAAAATCAATTCATCATGACAAATCAATCAAATCTCAAAGCAAATTTATCAATCAACTGTTTGTTTTTAACAACTTTAGAAGCAAACACATCAAACAACTATTTGTTTTTCATCATCATGGAAAGCAAATTTATCAATCAATTGTTTGTTTTTAACAACTTTAAAAGCAAACACATCAAACAACTATTTGTTTTTCATTTTCATGAAGACAAATTTATCAATCAACTGTTTGTTTTTAACAACTTTAGAAGAAAACACATCAAACAAATATTTGTTTTTCATTTTCATGAAAAAAAATTTATCAGCAAATTTAGAAACAAACTTATCCAACCATTATTTGTTGTTCATTAACTTGAAAGCAAATTTATCAGCTAATATTTTTCCTTGGGAACAAATTTATCACTCAAACCAACACTCAATCATGGGTGCTATGAAAATAGTCATGGGCGCTACAAAATAATAGGCGCTACAAAACACATCAAGGGCACTACAAAAAGTAAAAAGGGTGCTAAAAGAATACAAAAAGGTTGAAAAACGTGCCCTAAATGGAAAATTTTCAAATCACAAAAGTTTAACGGGGTACATACTGCAGGTCCATAGTGTGCTAGCTACTGATATCGTCGGATGCGCTCGAAACGGTGCTGGTGGATAGGAAGTGCCATCTTTCTCACTCCAGAGCTCAAAAATTACAATTTTTACTAGGTTAAAATGGGAAAATGACATGGAAAATGACATTTTTAACCTATTTACAGGAAAAATTGGGGCATTTTATCACATTTTATCACAACAGGGGCAGTTTTGATCATCAATTTTTTATTTCACATCTTTCCACGTCAATTTCTTCACATCATAATTTTCGAACGATGAATCAACATCTTCAAAATCATGAAAATCAAAAAATTGCAAAAAACTCTGAAAATTCAAAAAAATTCACAAAAATCAAAATCTTATCGGTTCATCGTCCAAGGGGGCATATACCTATCAACATTCAACAATCAGCATATGGGGCAAATTTCTGGGGGCAAATTTCAAAATTCTTTGAAGCAATGCGTAAAACACATCACTTCAAAGATGAGCAAAATGTATACACCTAAAAATGGTCACATCACAATAGTCTAGTAATTAATTAAATATTTTTAATATTTAATTAAATTTTTGAATTCAATCTATGTATAAATAAATTTAAATAATTTATTTATATTGTTCATTCTTTCATCTCGATTAAATAAATAAGTTTATTTAATCACTTTTCTTATCCATTTCTTAATTAATTAAATAAATATTATGATTTATTTATATTAATTATCATATAATCTTAGTTTGAATATTTTATTCAAATTTAGATTAAATATTCCTCTCTTCTAAAAATCCTCAAAATTCCATTCACAATTAAATATTCCAAATATTTAATTAATTCCTCTAAAAATTCATTCACAATTCCATATTTCTTAAGTCTATTCACAATTAAATACTTCAAATATTTAATTAAATCTTCTATAGTCCTAAAATCAAAAATCAAACTCACATGAAATTAAATAAATTTATTTATTTAATATTGGATTATCTTCAACAACCATGAAATAAACTTCCAAAATAGAAAATTAATTTCTCTGTTTGTGTGCAAGCTTGTTCCTATGGGTTGAAGACAAGCCTCCATTCTTCTCTCCAACCTCCCAACATCTTCCATCTTCCTCTCAATCTCTCCATCTCTCACCATTCAAAATTACCAAACAATCTCACAGCCATTGATCTTTGCCAGCCAGGTTATTGCCTGCAAAAATCTATAAAGGGACAGTCAAGTCTCTGAAAACCATAGAAGCTTTCATATAGGAAAACTATAGTCAATTAGCTTTCAAGCATTCATAGCATAGTTTAGCATATTAGTAATCCATAGCATGGCTTATCATCCTCATTTCATAGTTTTAGAAGCATTCATAATCCATAGCCCCTGTGCATAATTTGCAGCCCCTGTGCATATCCGTATCAACATTTCACTTCACTAGCATATAGGATAAGACAAGCACTCTCCTTTTGCATACTCATTCTGCAGGTTGCCATTTTAAGAAGCTTTGCTTACACAATCTGAGAGCAGCAGCTTCAAGAGAATCACTAGAGATAGAGAACAATGGAACGGTTCTGAAGAAGCTTTGTTTGTTATCTTTGATTTCAATTTATCTTGTTTTCTTTAGTTTAATGTTTCATTGATGTGTTTATATTGTTTCATTTTGATACTAACATTTCCCACACACACAAAACCTATCAATTTTATCTCTTTGGGTCAAAACAAAAGTATGATGTACAATGACTATTGTCTAACTCATCTTGAAGAGATTAAAGACATATTTTAAAATTAGATGAAAATGATTGACAAAATTTGTCATTATATTTCTAAACTCATACATGAGTTTAATGTAAAGGATGATAAAAGGTTAGAAATGTTCTTAATGTAGTTATACTTTATATTAACTAAAAAATAAAGAAGTTATAAAAATATTACTAAGAAAAACATTTTAAAAAATAATAAAAATTCATATAAATAAAAAATCAATAAATATTTTTAATAAAAATATATTAAAATCAAATTTTCTTTTAAAAAATAAATGACATATATTTAATTTTAATTTTAATTTATATTAACTAAAAAATAAGGAAGATATAAAAATATTATTAAATTTTTGAAAAATAACCGTTAAAAAAATAATATAAATTTATATAAATTAAAAAAAATCAATAAATATTTTATAATAAAAATATATTAAAATAATGTTTTCTTGAAAAAAATAAACTATATATATTTAATTTAATTATAATTTATGTTAACTAAAATATAAAGAAATTATAAATCTTTTATTAATTTTTTTTTTTTTGTATTATATATAGGGAGATTAAAAAATATGCCCCGAGGGAGCACCGAAGAGCATGGCTCAAGGGAGGCAAGGCCTCACATCAAGAGCAAATAGAAATCAGCAATACAAAAAATATATATACAGCCTACACACAGTACAGATATAAGCTGTTACAAAACATATCAGACACTAGCATAAGGTGTCATCGATAGTATCAACCCAAGCCACCCAACCCAAGGCGCCTTCCATCCAGACGATGTGTTTGGTTTCCTGAATCTGAGCCAACATGAGGACCTGTTCCTTATTGACTTTCCTGTTGTTCTTCACTTCTTGGGTCAGGATCTTGCACGTTTTCTCAAAAAGCTGCAGATCGTCCATAGTTTGCCTCCAGGCATAACCTCCTTGCATCTCGTAAATGAAGAACGTGGCAGAGCCATTCTTGAGGAACCTCTTGAGCTTCTCTTTTTCAATCAACATGGTGGTGCAGACCTGCAAAAATTTTTTTAGGTAGATGAGTTTTCAAAAAGACTCAGTAAGAATTCTGGGATTATTCTGAAACCTCTCTTCATTTCTACATTTCCAGATTTGCCACAAAATCACAGAGGAGAGGATTTTCCAAAATAAATTAGTATCTTTTTTCAATCCAACAATATACCCGGTAATAATCTCAAAGCTATTAAAAAAAGAAGGATACAAAATGCCAAACAAATGCCAAATATCTTTAGCGAACATGCAGTCCAAAAGAATGTGTCTACCAGTTTCGGGTAACCTGCACATGGGACAAATATCAGTACCAAGGGGATCTCTTCTGATAGGGAGCCTATCAAGAATGACAGCTAGTTAAAACATTTAATCTTAGGTTTAGTAGGCCCTTTCCACAGAATGTCAAATATGTTCTTCCACGCACGGGTATCAAGAGAAGAATACCAGACTTTGTTAATGTGGTCTATAACGGCCTCAGAGTGCCCAATAGTGTTGTAAATGTTTTTGGCTTTGATTTTGCTAAGAACGGTCCCATCAGGCCATTTGATGCTTAAAAATCTATGGGAGTCAACATGACAGGAGGTCGGGAGATTTCTGGTGGCCTTGCGGATCAGATTGTAAGTTTTCTTCTAGGAACCGGGCAGGTCAAACATGTTGCTGAGAACCTCCCACTCAATTAATCTATCGTGCTCAAATAAGTCAGCCAACTGGGTGATGCCTTTACTATTCCAATGCCTAGCAGAGTAGCCCTGAGAGAGGGTGAGGGGCTTGCCAGAGTAGTTCAGGTTCCACCAAATGGACCTTTCACCATAAAGATGGTCATCATCATGGAAGGATCTGGTAGATATAAAACGTTTCACATAATTCCAAGCTTTCCAGATGGATCTAAAGACAGCAGATCCATGCACAATCACGGGAAAATCACCAAGGACAAGATCATTAAAAGGAAGATTCTTCCAAGACTTGGCTTTCTTGGGGATACCCCTCTCTATGTTATTTCTAACCAAGACCTTCCAGGGATCATCA
Organism: Sequoia sempervirens; assembly: GCA_007258455.2. NCBI lineage: Eukaryota > Viridiplantae > Streptophyta > Pinopsida > Cupressales > Cupressaceae > Sequoia > Sequoia sempervirens. The sequence continues at coordinate 583,486,861 of VDFB02105785.1, forward strand.
CCATCAAGGGAGTGAAAGATCCACTTGGCGGCCAGAGCAATACCTTGAAGCTTAAGATCTTTCAGGCCAAGTCCCCCAAGGAGTTTGTTGGCGTGACACCAATCCCATTTAACCGCATGCATTTTGTTTTTGCCTTTGCCATCAGACCAGAGAAACTTCCTAATATCTTTTTGGATCTCATGGATTTGATAGTTACTGAACATCCAAGCTGAGGAGTAATAAATATTATAAGATGACAAAATTTTCTGGCAAACCTGCACTCTGCCGGCCAGCGACAGGGCCCTGTTATGCCATTTATGAAGCTTCTTGCCAATCTTGTCTTTGACCTAGAACCACATATCTTTAAGGGAAGGGTCGATGGAGAAGGGAATACCAAGGTATCTCACAATCTTGTTAGGGCCACCCCATTGAAAGTTGTAGTTCTTGAACCAGTTGGGCGGCTGCTCAACCCATCCCAGGCACACAGACTTAAGGTGGGAAAGGCGAGCACCCGAGATTTTGCAGAAAATGTTGAGCTTGTGGTAGAGGGTTTCGAAGTTATCAGCCATAGCTTCAAGGAAGATCGCGATGTCGTCAGCGAACTAGCAGTTGATGAGCTCACTATCATCAGGGAGAGAAATGCCTTTGACAGCTGGGGAGACAGAATTGTCTCTAAGAATGTAAAAGAGGGCTTCAGACGCGATCACAAATAGGGCAGGGGCCAAGGGGCACCCCTGTCCGATGGATCTCTCAAGGGGAAAATAATCAGTAAGGAAGCCATTCACATCGACTTGCGCAAAGGCATCTTTGAAGAGGATTTTCACATAGTTGCAGAAGGTACTGGGGAAACCAAAAGCTTCGAGCATCATGGAAATGAACTTCCATTCCACTCTGTCGTATGCTTTCTCAAAGTCCAGAAGGAACATGATAGAATCTTGTTTAGAAACATGGGCCCAATTCATGGCTTCCCAACCGGTAATCAAATTTTCCAAGATATATCTTCCTTTTATGAAACCCGTTTGAGTAGGGCACACAAACTTGGGCAGAATATTCTTAATCCTGAGGGCCAGAATTTTGGAAAATTTTTTATAGGAAACATTGAGGAGCGTAATAGGTCTCCAGTTCTTGATAAGAGCTTTGTCCCCATCCTTGGGGAGCAGTTTGATAATTCCCCTGTTAATGGAAGAACCCAAGGAACCAGTAGCTATGGCCTCAGAGTAAATATCCAGCAGGTCATTACAAATCCAATCTATATTGGCCTTGTAGAACTCAACAGGAAGCCCGTCTGGGCCAGGGGCCTTGTCATTATTAAGCTCCTTAATGATATTTCCAATTTCTTCAATAGAGATCTCTTTGGACAGTTGATTAGCTTCTATCAAGGAGATCCTATTGGGAATGAGGGAACGGATTTGGTCTCTCAAGAGGATAGCATCCTCCGAATCCTCAGAGGTGAAAAGGTTGCAATAAAATTTGGCAAAGGCCTTTTGGATGTTATCCGGATCATTAATTTCAATGTTATCAACAACAAGTCTTTCAATGTTCTCATTAGAATGCTTTTGTCTGATGAGGTTGAAGAAGAATTTGGAACCTCTGTCCCCACACAAAAGCCAGTGTGCACGGGATCTGACCATGGCACCCTTGACTTTGACCTGTTGATGTTGCCTAAGGGCATCTTTAGCCTTCACTACTTGGGAGATAAGCTCACAGTCAGCAGGGTTGGCCTGGATATTCATTTCGGTAGTTTGCAGCTCAGAGGAAAGCTTCTTTTCCACATACCTAAAGTCTTTAGACCTTTTTTTCCCTATGGTCCGCAAGAGATTCTGCCAGGAAAGCAGATTCAGGTTCCATCTGTCAAGGTGAGACATGTTAGGGAAACTTTTCCTGTTAAGGATGCTAATGATACGGATGGCGCAAAGGGTATCTTTATCACTGAGCAGATTAGTATTAAGGAAGAATTTGGGGTGGGGTTTTTCGCAAGGATAAGGGGAGCTATTGATCCTGAAACAAGAAGAGATAGGATGGTGATCGAAGAGAGAGGTGGGGGTAACTAGGACCGTATGCCCAAGATTATTAGGGAGAAAATAGAAAAAATTCTTGCTGGCATAGAAGCGGTCCAACCTGGAATAAATCCTAAAAGGGGGCTGCTGGAAATTACACCAGGTATGCCATAATCCGGGGTGAGAGTCCTTAGCACCGGATAAAGGGTCAAATAACTGTTTGGAATTTAAAATCTTACACCATTGCATTTTTTCAGCCTCCTTCCAGACAAACGGCCGGCCACCAAGTTTGTCATCCTGAGACTCAATCATATTGAAGTCTCCCCCAAAAAACCAAGGAATGTTAGGGAGAGCGGATATCCAATCCCAAAGACAAGCTCTCTCCTTGCAATCATTCGGGGCATAAACAGAACAAATGCCAAAAATAAGGTTATTGACATTGAGAGTGATCCAAACCGCCCTGTTGCAGGGGGAGGAACCATTGCCAGTGATAAATTTGGCCCACTTGTTGTTAATCAGAAGTGCAACACCCCCCTACCTCTAGGGTGGTTAGTAAAAAAATTAATAGCATCTTTCCAAAGAAAATTGAGATTGACATCCAACATGTACCCTATGGCCTTAATTTCCTGTAACATGAGAAAATCCAACGAATTACAGGTGTCAAGGAACCGTTTAATGATCCACTTTCTATCAGGGGATTCAAGCCCCCGGATATTCCAAGAAATACAATTCATTGGGGAGTAATTAAGGAGGGTACGCTGAGTTCAAATGTGCTTGCCAAAGAAGCCACCGTAATGCCCTGGGATTCACCCGATTTTTTTTTGAAGGGTTCTTATTTTTGGAGCCTAAGCGTCTCCCCCTCCGCTTGGCCATGGGAAGAACATCTCTCCCCTCAACGTCCTACTCAGAATCCTCATGGGAAATGTATTCCAGATCAACAGAGTGCTTCTGGATGAGAGAGGGCGAGGCCTCAGAAAAATTAATGGCCGGGATGATTTCAAGCAAACAATCATCACCAAGCTCACGAAACACTTTAGGAGGGCATCTTATGGAAGGGGGCGGGTCCTGACATCTGAGAACACATTCCATCATATCCGAGCCTGAAGGTGTGGAGCTGGAGTGCGGATCTTTAGGCTCGGGCACGACGGGATTGACGGTGACAGGATAGGATGAGAGCAAAGGGGCCGAGAACCTTCAGATTCTGAATTAGTCTACTTATTAGCCCTTCGGCGTCTCTTGTTAGAATTTTTTGCAACCGTAGTGAATGCAGCATTAGGAGCTCTAACCACGGGAGGGAGGGGATCCCCCTGGTGTTCAGATTGAGGGGCGGCAAAGGCAGTGGATGTGTTACAGGACGCAAAAAGGGGGTCGAGTTTTGTGGGCGGCTCTGACTGAGGGGCATTCTCCACTGAATTTTCCGGGTTAGGGTTCCCAGCGGCTGGCGAACTGCGGGGGTGCGGGGTTTTGGAGGGCAGGGGTTTCTTCTTTATGATAGGGCAATCCCTCCTTAGATGCCCTTCCCTTCTGCACAGAAAGCAAGCATTTAGACCTCCTAGAATATCAACGGGGCACACAAATTTGTCATCAGAAAGGCAGATAACGATTTTGGGGGGGATTTCAAAACCAGGGTTCAGAGAAATGAGAACTCTAGCATCCATGTGAGGAACCAGTCTAACGGTATCATCCATGCGGATGACCTTACCGAGCGGTTCAAGCAACTGCGGGAGAAACCGCCATAAGAACGGCGGAATCTGTTTAATCACAATCCAACGCGGGGCCGAAAGCGCGAGAACTTCTTCATGGATGGCTTCCGGCGACCACGCGATGGCGCGGAATGAGGTATTTCTGACGGTCCAGTATTGTTTTTTGAGAATTTCCATTTGGGTTTCATGGGATGTGAAAAAGATAACAAACAATCCTTTCTGAATCTGTCTACAGAATGATATATGGAATCCAAGCTTCAAATTCCAGAAATTATGAAACCAATCATCCATAAATTTCCTTGGCGGACATTTATCTAACTCAACAGCAGAGAAAAAAATAGCAAAATTTTTGAGTCTATTTTTCTCCTTACAAATTTCAGCAAGCATTTCGGGATTTGGAGAAATGGAGAGAGATGTGGGAACAACCCCACAATTCTTACCTTCTTCGGTGGTTTCATTAGGGTTAGCAATGGAAAACCTCGCACCCGCGTCGATGGAGACCCCCACCTTCGCCACCGCCTCAGAGAAAGTCTTGGGTCTCGACGGCAGAGGAGAAGAATCAGGAATGTTAGGGCTAATGGTGTCAGACGCCATAAATGTTAGGGGAGCCGCCGGAGGAGGGTTAGGGGGTACGGTCTCTGCCGAGCGGCAGAGAGAAGAGGATGACAATAAGTTTAACATAAATGCTCATAAAATCCTAAGCTACACAGGAAAGACCACACCTGGTAAGCCTCCTTTGCTCGGACTTCGAGGATCCACACACTTCATGGCCGAAATTACGCCAATATATATGGTCGACACCGGGGTTTGGTTTACGATTTAAAAATATCTTTACCTCCTTTTATTTTTTTGCTCTTTGCGAGGAGCATTATGAAATATAAAAATTAAAAATAAAAAACTTATTTTTTATTAAAATTTATAGTATTCATTTATATTAAAAATATCAAAATTTAATATTTAAATTAATTTAATAAATTTTTTTTGAAAATTTAAATACTTTTTATACTATGTATTTATATATATTTTACTTTAAAATAAAATTTATTAATATTTTAAATATTTTTTATAATTTTAAAATTATAGTTAAATATTGAAAGTTTTGAATGAAAAACATAAAATAAATATAAAAATATTTAATAAAAAATAAGATAGAAAGTAAAAATATTTAAATTTAACATAAAATATTAAAATCTTGTATATAGTATTTCTATTAATTTAATTTAAATATCCAGATGTTAATGTGTTTAATATAATTTGATATTTTAAATTTTGATTTAAAAAAATTAATTTCTAAATTTTTAATTTGAAAGACAATAAATCAACAAAGAATGTATTTAACAATGTCATAATTAATTAACTCATTGCAATAATATTAATAATATAAACACTTGAATAAATATAATAGTTTAATATTGTCATCTCTTTAGATGGATGTGTTTAAGATAGCCATAATATTAAATTTTGAGATGTTGATGTATTTAAAATAACTATAATATATTATTAAGAGCTTGTGAAATAAACTAGCATACATATATTAATTAATAATATATATAAAATACACGGAGAATCACAAATTATTTCTTTTTATTTTTTTATGTTAGAATGTTATTTAAATTAGTACATGTATAGATAATGTTATAAAATAATTCCTTATTTCAATTATTTTCAAATTTATAACCCAAAACCTAACTGAACCCTAAAGCTTCACCTTAATTCTAATCACAAGTTCTATCTTAGAATCCTAACTCTAACCCTTACCCTAGTTGAGTTGTAACCCTAACCTTAATTTAATTCTAACCCCAAGCTTTATCTAAGAATCGTAACCCTTTGGGATTTTAGGACTTAGAATTGCTAGATGAAATTATTATTTCATCTAAATAATAATAAGTTATAAATTTATTAACTCCAAAATTTGTAAATAATAACATGTTAATTTTATTTTCAATAAATAAATTTAAATGAATTTGATTAATATATAAAATAAAGATGTTATTTTAATTTTACTAATACAAGAAGATTTCATCATGTTAATTTTATTTGTATTAGATATATGTTTCATTTAAATAAATTAAACAAACTTTTATTTATGTAAAATATGATGTGTGTGGCATGTTTACCTATGTGTAATTTATTGTTTATCTATGCGTAATTTAATATTTGTGCATCATAGTGACCATTTAGGAAGTAGGTGTTGGGAGTGACTAAGTCAAAGTGGTATTTTTTTATTGGTAATATTGATAGAACAAGAAGATATTCTAAAGATCTTTCTTGAGGCTACCTGTCAATTGGAATTATCTTCTACTATTGTTAAAAAAATCAGAGTGACTAAGTCAAAGTGATTTTTGGGTGACTAAGTTTTATGTCCAATTAGGCTTAGGGTTCAATTAGGGACAACTATAGTTAGGGTTAGGCTTATGGTGTTCAAATATAGGGTTAAGGTTATAATTATGATTAGAGTTTGAAATAGTGTTATAGTTAGGGTTAGATTTCAATTAGGATTGGGGTTAGGGTGTTCAACTAAGGTTAGGATTATAATTATGATTAGTGTTAAAATTAGTATTATAGTTAGGATTGAACTTTTAATTAGGATTAGGGTTAGGGTTTACTTAGGTTTAGGGTTAGAGTTAGAGTTAGAATTCTAGGACAAAGTTTCGGGTTAGAATTAAATTAAGGTTAGGGTTATCTCAGATAAAGCTTGGGGTTAGAATAAGGGTTCCAATTAGGGTTAGAGTTCAATTAGGGTTTGGTGTTAATTAGTTTATGATTCAATTAGAGTTGCAATGAGTTAATTAATTATGACATTCTTAAATACATTCTTTGTTGATTTTTAAAATATCAAATTATAGTAAACACATTAACATCTAATATTTAAAATAAATTAATAGAAACAATATAAACAAGATTATAATATTTAATATTAAATTTAAATATTTTTACTTTCTATCTTATTTTATCTTAAATATTTCATAATAAAAATTAAAAATTAAAAATTAAAACTTATTTTTTATTAAAATTTATAGTATTAGTTTATATTAAAAATATCAAAATTTAATATTTAAATTAATTTAATAATTTTTTTTAAAAAAATTAAATACTTTTTATACTATATATTTATATATATTTTGCTAAAAATAAAATTTTATTAATATTTTAAATATTTTTATAATTTTAAAATTATAATTAAATATTGAAATTTTTGAATGAAAACAATAAAATAAATATATAAAAATTTAATTAAATTGATTTATTCAAAGTGCTTGAGCTATGAGCAGTCACTATTCAACAATACACTTTAAAAGTGATTCGAACCTGTTGGCAGAACAACAAGTACACCTATAAGCCATCACACCATGCCAATACTAGTATATGCAAGATTTTAATATTTTATAGTAAATTTAAATACACTTTCTATCTTATTTTTATTCAATATTTATTATATTTATTTTGTGTTTTCATTCAAAACAATATTTAACTATAATTTAAAATTATAAAAATATTTAAAATATTAATAAAGAGTTACATTTTAAAGTAAAATATATATATTTTTTTTGTTAGCAATGGGGTATCCCGACCAGCCAGTGACCAACCCATTATCTTGGGTACCAGAGGCGTGAAGACTAGACTCCCTGGGGGACTAGCAATGACAACCAGGTCCCAATAGGATGAAACCAGGGAGTCAGACAGAGATTCAATAGGAGCAAACCCATTAAAGCCAACTCAAAGCTACTGTCTTGGGCTTAAAAGTAAAATATATATAAATACATAGTATAAAAAGTATTTAAATTTTCAAAAAAAAATTATTAAATTAATTTAAATATTAAATTTTGATATTTTTAATATAAATTTATACTATAAATTTTAATAAAAAATAAGTTTTTATTTTTAATTTTTATATTTCATAATGCCTAGGCAAAGCAGCAAAAAAAATAAAAAAGGAGGTAAGAGATATTTTTTGGGCACGTAAACCAAAAAACCAAAAAATCCGTGCAAATACGGCCTGCTGCAGCACACAGACAGTCATAGGGGTATGCAAGAGGAGGGCATGGCATAGACATCCATGGGCCGGTGCAAATTGTCGCCGCTATAGCCGGCCCTACTTAGACTCCCTCGGGTATAACAGAGGTGTAAGGACTCCATTGGCGCCAAAAACCTATAAAATATTGTGGGCTGGGGAGAATTTAAATTGAGCGTTTACGAAGCTTGCTAAGGGGGTGATCGTATGGGAGGGAGATTCCTTTCGCAAGTGGGGGCCTACGAACTTTGCTTTTGGGGGTTAAGGTCTAGTCATCTTTGCTTTTGGGGAATTAAGGTCTAATCATCTTTGTTTTTGGGGGATTAAGGTCTAATCATCGTTCCGAGGGAATATTATTTGCTTGATAGTGGTTGTAAGGAATCCCTTTTATATATTTTAGGCTGATTAAAGAGATTTATCTAATTATTCTTTTTCTTTTTGTTGATCTGTATAATAAATATAAATTTAAAGATGTAAGAATGTTTTTTCAAATTTTACATAATCATAGCAAATATTATTTGCTTGATGGTGGTTGTAAGGGAATCCCTTTTACATATTTTAGGTTGATTAAAGAGATTTATCTAATTATTCTTTTTCTTTTAAGTTGATCCGTATTATAAAAATAAATTTAAAGATATACGAATGTTGGTCTAATCATTGTTCATAGGGAATATTATTTGCTTGATGGTGGTTGTAAGGAATCCCTTTTACATGTTTTAGGTTGATTAAAGAGATTTATCTAATTATTCTTTTTCTTTTAGTTGATTTGTATTATAAATATAAATTTAAAGATGTAAGAATGTTTTTTCAAATGTTACAAATTTATTAATCTCTGGCAATTTATCTTTTCATTTCATTTTTTTTTGAAAAGAAAGTCCCAATTTCTAATTGGATGGTGGAAAATGTAGAAAAAAGCGTTGTTTAATGAAGAAGAGGGTGAGAGAAATATTGAACTAGGCTCTTAAGGTTTTTTTTGTTTGTTGTAGTAGAGTACATATTTGTGCAATTGACTAGCATCTAAGATCATTAGGGATACATGGTGGGAATTTCTCATGCATAAAGGCCTTGAAATAGGGCATGGACATTTGTCAAATGGATTTTTCCTCTTATTTTAGTTTTTTGACAATAAGCTTTCACATGCATGCAGTTGGAGAGAGGTTTTTAATTTTATTTTTGTTCTAAATTGAAACCTAGTCTCATAGTATGCCAAGATCATGAGATGTGTTGGTTTTGCTATTGCCAGCCATATTATCTAGTAATATTCATTTGCAGTTATTGTTCTATATTATTTCCATATGTTACTACTTTGTGGTGCTTAGTTTCCATGTAGTTATCAAACAATGCTTAAAAATCTAAGGCATGCTCATATCATGTCTTGTATAATTTCTTTTGGAGTATATCTTGCTCTCCATTTTAAACTTTATTTGTTTGTGTATGTGGACCTTAATGATATTGTATTCAAGGGATGGGACATTAGCAACTTGAGTTTGCTAGATGTCATGGCTTGAGCTTGTCTCAACAACTTAGATTGATTGCAAAAATTATGTTGATAGGTTGTTGTAAGGGAATAAGTCCTCTAAAATGTTTTTGTTTATTTGTTTATTTCTAAACTTCTATGTAAAATAATAATTCAAAATTGAGGGGCTATTTGATTTTTCAAGATAAAAATCACTCTACTAATCTTTTACATCATAAAGATGCTCTAAATATAATATTTCCCTTGTTTTAGCCTTGAACTGCATATTCTTGATAAGATTTTCAATTTGTTGCACAATGCCTTTTGGAGCCTTCAAAACAATCATAAAATAATTTGGAATAGTTGCTAATACTAACTTAACCAACAAGATGCGACTAGAGAAGGATAACCATCTAGCCTTCCAAGACAAAATTCTGGATTTTATTCTATCTAGTACCTTCTACCAATATTGAAATTTATTTGCCCCTATAAAAAACGGAATACCTAGATATGCACAAGGAAGCTTTGTTGCTTGGAAGCCCAATAAGTTTACCAGCCTCTTTGAGATAGATGACTTTGTATTAAAAATGTAAATTTTGGACTAAGAGGCATTTACTTTTTGACCCAAAGCAGAGGAATATTTCTCATGTACTTGTTTGACTTTTTTTGCCTCTAGAAAAGAGGATTTTCCAAATAAGAGGGTATCATCTGCAAATAAAGAGTGTGTTGCTACAATCCTTGTATTTGGAATGGATATTCCCTGCCATAATCCTTGACTGTGGACCTTTTTTTATTGTTTTGCTCAACGCCTTTGCCATTATGATAAATAGAATTGGAGATAGAGGATCTCCTTGCCTCACCCTTTGAGAGAAGCTAAAAAAACCAACTAGAGTCCCATTGACAATTACTGAAAATTTAGCCCTTACTAAGCACGAGTGAATCCATTTGCACCACTTAGAAGCAAACCCAATTTTTTGAAGAACCTGAATCAAAAAATCCCAATCTACTCTACCATATGCCTTCATCATATCTAGCTTAATTATGAAAGAAGGAAAATTATTAGTTTTAATGGAATGCAACACTTCATGGGCTATGAGTGCCCCTTCAGGAGTCTCCCTTCTAGGCACAAAACCTCCCTACTCATGAGAAATTAATTTTGATATAAGAGGTTGGATTCTGAGATAGATAGCCTTAGTGAAGATCTTATTTATGGTGTTACACAAGGATATTGGCCTAAAATCTTCAAATTTTTTTGGCTCTTTTACTTTCGGAATAACCACAATGTGAGTTGTGTTAAACTGCTTAAGCATAGTGCCTGTTTTCGTGGATTCCTCAAGTGCTAGTAGAACATCAAAACCAACAAAATCTCAACACTTTTGAAAAAATAGAGCAATAAACCCATTTGGTCTTGGGGCTTTATCAAGTGATAATGAGAAAACAACCTTCTTGATCTCATCAAGGGTAAAAGGTTGCAATAACTGATCGTTCTCTTCTTTTTGGATTAACTTAGGAATATTCTTAAGCAATTCCTTACCATCCTTAATTGCAGTTGCTGACTTACTATTCGGTGCAGATAATAACTTCAAAAATAATCTTACACTTTCTTTTTGTATTTCTTTCTCCTTTGATCACACTTCTTCTGTTAATGAAGACTGAATAGAAAACACGCAATTTAATGACTTCTTTATTTGAGTTGAAACATTAATTTTTTTTGTATTTTTATCCCCTTCTCTTAGCCACAATTCTCTATATTTTTCTCTCCAATAAATTTCCTCTCTTGCTATCAGCTCAGCCCATTCTGCTTGCAAAACCTTTTGCTATTCATAAATCATTATATCTAGCCCATTTTGTATTAGAAGTTTATTAATCTCTGATAATTGCTTAAACACTTGTCCCTTTTCTTGGAATATGTTTTTAAAAACATGCTTGTTCCAATGCATAATATGTGCTTTGATATGAATTAAATTTTTGCTTAATTGAAACATACACGAACCTCTTATAAAAGGTGCACTTATCCACCACTAATGCAACAATTCCAAAAATTGGGGGTGCCTGAACCACATCTTTTGAAACTTAAAAGCGGATTTACCTTTAGCCTTTAGATTATCTCCTTCAATGCTGAGATCAATGGAAAAATGGTATGAACCTGAGAATGGTAATATTTGAGAAGACAAAGTTTGCTCATGAATAAATCAATTTGGTGAAACTAAGAATCTATCTAACCTTTCTGCAATTTGCAAAAACCCTTTTCTCCAATTTTTCCACGTAAAACTACCATTATGTGGCATGATATCCATTAGAGCATTATCTTTAATGAATGTTGCAAAATCTTCCATTACCCTTTGAGGTGGAAAAATACCACCTTTTTCTCCTGTAAATTAGTGATAGCATTAAATTCCCCTGCTAAAATGACTTTCTTATCTTTTAGTCCATCTAACAAGATAGTAATGACCTCCCAAAGTTGCTTTTTTTCCTTGTAGCAATTGGAGTGTATACATTTACCAGCCATAACTGCAAATCAAAATGTTGTACTAGTTCTTTTCATTTTGAATTGGTTCTACTGCTACTGATTTTGGGTTCCATAATGTTATGAGTCCTCCTAAAGTACCTTGTGTAGGAGAGTGTGTAGATTTCCATAATTTCCATTTTTGAATTGATGACTCATATGCTGACTCTGATGTCTTTGTTTCTTGCAACACTACCACATTTTCTCCACAATCATTTATTTGTTGCCTAATTTGAGATTTTTTGTTAGGGGAAGTAACACCCCTGATATTCCATGACATTATCTTCATTGAGGCCGAGGAGAGCAACATGCTCTCCTTGGGTGCTTGTTTGCAGAAAATAATAGTTTGGTGTCTAAAGTGGTTTGCACACCAACAACTATTTCTTCCTTCATTTTTGTGACGTACGATTTCCTTCCACGCTTTCCTAGAGTTTTAATCATCCCAAGTTTAGTGCTTAGCATCTGAGAGATAGATAACGTCTGAGTGTAAAACCATCTAGAGACCTATTATCTTCTACACTATTTATTTTCATGCTTTCTACATTCTGTTGTTTATCCCCTTCTCCCTTCTGCAACAACACCTACTCATTATCTATATCCATGTTCATAAGTGACCTGTCACTCTCCCCAAAGGAATTTTCCAAAGACTAAAAGTTTTTAATTCCCATTCATGTAACATCTTCCCCTGTTGTCCTGGAGATGAAACTATCCTCCTCATTTAGAACTTCCTCTGCAATTTCTTCAATCAAATCGTAACCAATTGAATAAAGTATCTTGTTAACAAAATCTTCCAACTCTTCAAAGTTTTCCAACCGATCCTTTCCCTGAGTGGCAACACATTCTTGGCTCCTTGCCTCTAAAGTGTAATGAGCAACTTGTGAATCAATTGAAGGAAAATCTTCATACATCAAACATTTTACTACAACGTCCACTTGAAAAGATGAAGTAGCACACAAAGAGGGAGTGTATAGATTCAAGCCATTCACAAAACCGTTCCTTAGGGAAAACCACAACTTTCACTTCATTGCCTCATTTACTAAAAGTGAAAACACTCCTTCAGGGTACTTACATAGAGAAATAATCTGAGTATCCGAAGGAGAAAAGAAAATTCCCTGTGCAACTGAATCAGTGAGAGCCTTCTTACTATCTCCCTTTGAAGAAGGTAACGAATTGTGCTTTTTCATTTTAGATATATCTTGAACAATTGCAACAGGAGAATGTTCCTTTCGCTGAAACCCCTGAGAAGGCAACTCATTCAATTTTACCATATCATTTTCTCCCCTAGATATTGATAGAGACTGTTTATTTTCTCCATCCACCCACCTTTCTACCAATGAAGGCTCCAAATTAGAATCTTCCAGTAGGTGACAAGCAAAGTTTGAATAACCAAGATCATGACATTTAAAACATCCATTCTCTAGCAACTCAATTGTTATCTTTTAGATCCACTCCCCATATTTTGACTTTAAAATTATGTGATTTGGGATCTCCTTTGTAACATCTAATAGAACACAAGCTCTAACTAGCTTTGAAAGATTTTTTTAAAAATATTTTGTGAGTAGTGTTATTTTTACTATCCTAAAAGATGCAAAACAGAAAGAATGCAAAGGAAGAAACAACACTTCAACACCTCAAGATTGGCCTACATTGAACTCAAACAAAATAAAGATGAAAAACAAATTTATACCTTGTATGAGTTGCTCCTTGGTTGGCCCTTTTATAGTTGATGATATGTGTGCTCCTTGATGGCAAATGGACTAAAAAATGGATGCAAAATGATCTAGATGAGATAATGAATGCAATGAGCTACTTGGGTATTTTGATAGATGAATGCAAATGCAAGTGATAAGAGCTTGAAGCATGCAACAATGGAGGATGAGAGTATGAAAGTTGAAGAGAGTTTGAGCTTGAATTGTAAATGTGATGAATGAATCAATTGAGAGAAATTCTTCCATTTTAAGGGAAAAATCTCTAGAGAAATGGATGGTCAAGATTCTGCCAACATGGGAAAGATGAAGGGCTGTGGTGAGTTGAGGACTCATAAACCCTCACATCTTGCCATGTGGAGGATGAAGTGTCACAAGGACAAGTGAGTTGGAAAAGGGACATGTGAGGTGGAGGTACTTGTAAGTACCTTGGGATTAGGGGAAGATCTCCTTAAAAAAGAATTTCTTGTCCCCATATGAGGGTGATGGTGACAAGTGAGGAATTTTAGAAAGTCCTCTCTTATCATCATGGGGATGAGAGAAGTTGTTGGGGAACTAAATGTGAATTTTAAATTCACATGATTGAAAGGGATAAGTGGTTGGGATAATAAATGTGAATTTTAAATTCACATGATGAGAAGTACCTTGTGGATAAGACAAGGTTCCTATAAAGGAAGCCCTTGTCCCATGTGACTGATGTGACAAGTGAGGGAATTTAGAATTTCCCAACAACTTGCATGGGGGAGAGAAATGCATTGAATGAATAAATGTGAATTTTAAATTCACATGGGGAAGAGGTCAAGTGCTTAAAAAGGAAAGCACTTATGAAAGGTCGACTTAGAGGACATGCCAATGATGGCATGTGATTAGAATAAGGTTGTGCAAATAGGTGATTAAGAAGATTAATGAGGGATTAGAGACAAGTGGCCAAATATGGAGGATGTGACATTAATCCTGATTAAGGGTGTGCACATCCTAATCATGAATTAATTAAACTAATCCTAATTAGAAGAGGGTTTTGAAAGATGTGACAAGGAGAGAGAAAAAGAGGAATTTAAAATTGATTTAAATTCCAAAAGGCTAAATGACCAAATTAAATAAATTGATGTATTTATTTAATTTAGAGAAAAGGATGAAAGGTAAAGTATTTAATTATAAAATTAAATACTTTAGGAACCTTATGCAAACGGTGAAATATAAATTAAATAAACCATTTAATTAATATTGATGAAATAGACAAATAAAGGAGACATGTTTGACCATATGGGAGTGGTCAAATTTGGATGTCTACATTTTTTCCCTCTTTGAAATATTGTTAGAATAATAGTGTATCGAAGAAAAATAAAATGCAAATGACTTTATAAAGGAAGCGACCAGAAAATGATGCCCCAACATGGGAGAGGTTACGTGAGCAGCCCAAATAGAGGGAAATGAAAGGAGATGCCTCAATCTTGCAAGGGAATGACCATGACGAAGGAATGGGGGAAAATGGTAGGGTATGCCCCCTCGAGAGGGTGCTTGGGGAAGGAAAAGGGGCATTGGGTGACTTCTCAATAAGAGGAAATGGAAGGTATTGTTGGATAGAGCTCGAAAAACCATGAAGATTGGCTTTTGAATAGAGTGAAATAGACACACGGTTTGCAAATGGCGACCCCAAAAAGTTAGAGGATTAATTAAATTAAAAGAGGTTTAAATAAATAGTAAAAATACCCTTCACTTAAAAAAGTTAAAAAAATGGAGGGAAAAGGTTATATATAGTAATTTTAGAAATTACTATTCCTCATTTGCATACCTGGTAGTTGAGTGAGAAAGTGAAAAGGAGAGGAAGGAGACTCCGCCCAATAGAGGGGTGACCCCGCCCATAAGGGGGACAACCTTGCCCCAAAGAGTGGAAACCTTGCCCCAATAGGGGCGACCCCGCTCAGGCATGACTGACCATCCAGGGGCAGGTTCACCCGCCTTCCAGGCGAGCTCACCTGCCTCCTAGGCAAGCTTTCCCATGGCCGAGGTGGGCTCGCCCGCAGCCAAGGCGGGTTCTCCCACCAGTCGGGTTGGCTCACCCGTGACTAGGATGGGTTCATCCAAGGCCGAAGCAAGCTCGCGTGTAGTTTGGGGTGGCTTGCCCGTCCGGAGGGCGGGTTCACCCATTAGAGGGTGAGCTCGCCCAAGGGATAGACAAGGGGGGAGGAAAAGAAAAAGAAAACCAGACCGAGCAAATTGAGTAAATTTGGTCCAGAAAGGGTGAGGGAAAAAATTAGGGACAATATAGCTTGGGACCGGGACATGGAGAAGAGGGATAGATGGAGGAAAATATAAGGTGAATGACGTGTGGTGTGGTACAGATGCAGCGGTTCGATAGTTTTCAGACATGCGAGAGGTGATCAGAGGTGTTGGAGGCGATGATAGCGGCTATGAACAGAGCGGATCATGAGGCTCTATCACGAGCGAGGCTGCTACATTTACTGGGATGTCTGACGATTAGAGCCCATCGGGCTATGCTGATAGCCCTTATTGAGTGCTAGAGTTTGGAGACTTTAACTTTCCATCTCCCGATAGGTGAGATGACTGTGACATTGGAGGACGTATGGCAGATACTGGGGCTACCTATAGCAGGCCGCTTGGTGAGTGCAACGACATCAAAGGGAGCAGAGCTGGATCATTCCCTATGGGTGTTGTTTGGATGAGATGATCTTCCTGTGTAGAGGCAGAGGTTGGACGTAGACAGATGTATGGTGTTGGGAGTTCCACCACTACCACTATACCTATGCGGGTTGATTAGTGGATTATTGTTACTAGACCGAAGTGGGCACTTCTGTAGCCTAAGCTACATAGACAGGGTGACCAGATAGTTTGGGATGATGCAGGATATTCCACACGGACCAGATATATTTTGATGGATCTTGCAAGAGCAACCATGGGGAGAGTCGATTTTACTAAGGTTTGTGAGAGAGCATTGGGATACATTCCAGGTGGTACCCTACCCGGGTAGTACCGGGGGGGAAATAGAGGTAGGAGTGACAGTTCGATATGTTGCATGGCATACCCATCACCGATCCCCTCGAATTACTCCAGAGGAGTTGATTGTGGAGGCATTTGGGTTTGGGCCAGAGGATGGGCTACGATTGGCAGGCCAAAGGAGATGAGGTAGGAGAGGATAGCAGAGGAGAGGGCAGGAGGCAACTAGATTAGCAGGGTAGTAGGAGGGAGGAAAAGAGGCAACTAGAGCAGTAGGGAAGCAGGAGAGGGTGGGGAGGAGGAGGAGACAACAAAGGAGAGCCCAGGTGGAGATCAGGGCAAAGCAAGAGAGAGATGAGGCAGAGGTTGAGATGATGGATGAGAGAGATGAGGCAGGGGTGGAGGCTGGGGCTGCAAGTCAATAGGAGAGGGTGAGGAGGAGGAGACATCAGAGGAGAGCTCAGGTGGAGCAGGAGAGAGATGAGTCAGAGGTGGAGATGATGGATGAGAGAGATGAGGCGGAGGCAGAGGTGATGGATATGGATGTTCATGATATTCCCCCATTGGCCATGGTACCACCTATAATAGAGGATTCAACTATACTATTGAGGGGGGTCATGGCGAGATTACAAATCGTGGAGCTAAGACTGAGAGATATAGAGGTTGTGAGATGTAGGCTAGAGGCAGAGGTGAGTATGTTGTGAGTAAAGGTGGCTAGGGCACAGGCAGAGGGCGAGAGGGATTTTAGGTCTATAGCTAATGTAACATCATGATATGAGGAGCTACAGGTAGAGAGGGATGATCTGCGAGCTGAGGTGAGCCAGCTATGGGTAGAGGTGACTCAGCTGGAGGGAGAGGTATCCAGAGAGCATGAGGAGGTGGTGGCTATGAGATGGGAGTGAGATAGGCTATAGGTAGTGGTGACCATACTGCAAGTGAGGGGACAACAAGAGCCTGGGGGAGTGATAGAGAAGGTATCAGCAAAGACCATGGAGGAGGCAGAGAGGGACATGGATGATCTAAGGAGGCAAGTGGAGGGACTACTAAGAGAGAGGACTGAGCTGAGACGAGAGCAAGACAAGCTTCGTGATAGAGCCGAGGTAGCAGAGAAGATAGTGGAAGATATGGGGTTGATGTAGGAGAGGGAGGATGCCATGAGGGCCCAGGTGTAGACCCTGTAGGTAGAGAGGGACGTAGGATAGAAACAAGTGTAGACCCTATAGGGGGAGAGGGATGAAACACAAATACAGGTGTAGATCCTACAGAGGGAGAGGGATGCAATAGTGGTTTAGGCATAGATTGTAGAGAGAGAGAGAGAGATGCAACACAAGCTCAGGCACAAATAGCACAGGGTGAGGGTGGTGAGACGGGGGCAGAGGTGTAGAGATTGTAGGCACAAATACAGGCTATGCAAGGTGAGACAGATAGGGCCACAGAGTAGGTGTCACAGATGGGAGCAGAGATAGATCAACTGAGGTTGGCACAGGACGCATGGGCGTAGGAGCAGAGATCTATATGTGGATCTTGAGATAGATATAGGGGAGAGCGGGACGCAACCAAATATTAGGCAATGGAGCGGGATGAGCACATGCGAGAGGCCAACTATTATATGGCGGCCTACCATGCAGCAGTGTCAGAGGATTGGTGGATACCTCCCTACATTCGAGTGAGGCCACATATGCCAGCCCCATCCCAGTCAGGAGGGACACATTCCCACAAATACAACAGTTGCAGAGAGACTCCATGCAGAGGGGGAGTGTCAGACTCACCCCAGAGATCAGATGTGGGAAGCTCATAGTAGAGAGGGGAGAGGACAGGTGACAGGATGCCAATTTTTGACAGGTGCATGATGGATATACAATACAAAGCAGTAGAGATCAGAGTTGATTCAGAGCCTTGTACTTGTACTTTATTCTATGATATATATGATGGATATGTATTTTGATTAAATGATGGACATTATTATGGACTATATGATGGAATTTGTATTTTTATTTTTATATATGATATGCGATAGCCCTTATTGACACTATGTGATGTTCATATGATGGATGATTCTATTTATGCATATGTATGTGTTTATGCTTTTATGATAGATGACCATGATGATGTGATATATGTATATGCTTATGATGATGTATGTTGATGTTTATATGGATGAGATGTATGATATGTATGATGAATAACGTGTATGATGTAGGATGATTTATGACTTTATATGCTATGGATATGGTTCTAACAACTTGTGATGCAGGCAACGATGAATGCAATGTGTTAATGCTATGGACGAATATGGAAATGAATGAATAATGGACTGAATCTAAGATGCTTAGAATAACCAAACACGATTAATCTAAACAATGTAAATTAAATATGAGACAATAATGCACATGAGATGAAATGCAATGAACCTATAATGTGGGATGAAATGCAATTAAATTCCTTACAAACACTAATGGATAAATGAAATGCAACATGGATGGTAGATGGACTTTATTTGCGATCATGCTTGCTTTAGCTTATACCAAATAAAGATGTGTGACAGGTGAGTGTGATGGCCTAACATAAAATGCAATGCAACATGAACATAAGTGCCAATAAGGACTTGTATAGTAATGAGGGTAGATGGTAGGCGTATTGTTGGTTTAATGGTAAGTACCTTCCCTACAATCATTACAAAATTGAGGGAAGATGGGTGTGAAACTGCACCTATCAAGAAATTTAGGTATCTTGAGAAGAACAAGAGATGGGGGGATGAATTTTTGCACAACAAAAATCATAGGTCATAGGTCAAGTATGAATGCAATGCAACGGAGTTGATCATGAAATGAAATTCTAATGTAATTTTCCATTTTCAGAGCATTGATTTTTTGGTATAGCATAAGACACTAGGTACCATGGTATGTAAACCAAGGAAAATTAGTGTCTAATGCATAAAACAAACACAACCGACAAGAAGTCTATCCCAACACCCCAAAGTCATGAAGACCTTGGTCGGGCCAAGCATTGGGATAACCAAAAGCACAAAAGGATACCCCAATATAACACAAGACCTCAGGGATATTGGTGGGTACCATGTGGGACAACCAGGAAGACAACAACAAAGAAAAAAAGATCAAGATATGCCCCTATGTTAACCGATCAAAACATACCATAATATGACAGATCATGGCAGCCTTAACAGGTTGTGATAGGGAGCTCAAATGATAAATAAAAGACAAAAGTATCAAAATATCGCAATCAATTTCAAAACATCCTTTACCATAGGATCAAGGGGATGGATGGGATTGGTGAGGTTTGTTAGGAAGGATGCATCCTATTGAGACCAAAGATGGATACTAAACTAAAAGATTGATTACGATGCAAGAAATTCCCAAAACTGATTGAATCTCATGATACCAGTGGATCTCATTTGTGAAGAACTAGCCAGATAAGGACATACTTGATGACACGACACGAGACATGAGACGCAAGACTGACTCACCCTAACGACCTAGGGGCTTGGGGGTCGATCAAAGATTATCCTTGCCTACGTGAAAGCGCAAAACCCTCATAGTTTAAGAAAAGACCATGGATAAAAGCAGAAAGAGGACAAATGGAGATGAGTGACGGAAAATGATGTCAAAGAAAAACAAAGCCCCGGGGGTGGATCAAATGATCAACCTCACCTACGTGAAAGCACAGGGGCAACATAGTTCGAAAAGACCAATGATTGACATGGTGTGATGAGATCTAAATGAAGACCGACACGATGAAGGATCCTAGATGGACACAAAGGACTGACAAGATGACAAGACTGATGACATAAGCTCAGATTAGGATAAAAGCTTAGGATGACGGATAGTAGATGAAGATCATCCAATGCTCAACCAAAATATACCAAGTGATCAGATGATGAATGTGAATGAAAGGATATGATCGATAGGATGATAAGATATGAGATCAGAATGGATGGAAGCATAAAGTAACTAGGACGCAAGGTAGATAATGATTAAGCCCTTTAAAAATGGTGCATTTGACCAGGTTTTCACCAAATGTACTTATCCAAGGCACCACCAAAGGTGGTTTTCACCATAGGATGAATTATTTCTCTTTACTATTTTTGGATTTTTTATTTTTTTGTATTTTTTTAATTTTTGCAGGATAGGATACCCCTGCTGATTTAAGTGTAGAACCTTTTCAGGTGCATGATGTTAATGGGCTCCTCTAGGGGATCTCCTTCAAGTGTAGCAAGTCTGTAGGCCCCTGATCCATATTTTGCGGTGATGACATAAGGACCAAGCCAATTTGCTTCAAAATTTCCCTTCTTTTCTCGGTCCTGTTGAGTGCGTTGATTCTCCTTGAGGACTAAATCACCAATGTTGAACTAACGAGGATGAACCTTCTTATTGTAGCTTCTTTTCAGATGATTCTAATAGGCTTGAAGGTGGTCATAGGATTTTATCCGTCTTTTATCTAGGAGTTCCAGCTGGCTGATTCTTGCAACTCGAGCGTCTTCATCACTGATAAGATTCTCCAAGGAAATTCTCAGTGAGGGAATTTCTACCTCAATCAGCAAGCTAGCCTTGACACCATAGACAAGAGAATACAAAGTGTTGCTGGTAGGGGTGTGGATGGAAGTGCGATATGCCCAAAGGGTGGGATAAATGTGAAGGTGTCAATCTTGACTAGTATTGTTGACCACCTTTTTAAGAATTCTGATGAGGGTTTTGTTGGTGGCTTCCACCTGACCATTACCCTGGGGGTAATAAGGCATAGACCAACGATGTTGGATGTGGAAGGTGTCGCAAAGGTGTTTCATGGCTTGGTTCTTGAAAGGCTTTCCATTGTTGGAGATGATGGTAGATGGTATTCCATATCTGTAGAGAATATGGAAGAGGATAAACTTGGAAATCTGAGTACCTATGATTTGTGATAGTGGCATCGCTTCCACCCACTTGGTGAAGTACTCAGTTGCAGTAATGATGAAGGTATGGCCATTGGAGGATGGGGGACAGATCTTATCGATTAGGTCGAAACCCCAATGAGAGAAGGGCCATGGTGCTACAACAGGCTACAAATCTTGTGTTGGAACATGTATCAAATTGATGTGTTATTGACAGGGTAAGCACTTCTTGACGAACTCGCAAGAATCATGCTCTAATGTAGGCCAGTAATATCCTGCTCTGATAATTCTCTTAGCTAGGTCCATTCCATTTGAGTGGGCCCCACATACACCACTATGTACTTCCATTAACACAGTGTGGGCTTCAGTCTCATTTAGACAATGAAGGAGGGTTCCATGATACCCACATCGATAAAGTGTATCACCTACGATGGTGTAGGGGGATGTACGTTGGATGAAAGAATTACGTTGGTTTCGTGTGAGGTTAGGAGGTAGGAAGTTGTCATGAAGGTAGGTGTAGATATCATGGTACCAAGGGGATGTGGGACCTACAATGTCACACACCATCTCACTTTTTGGGATATCGTATGCGAGGATTAAGAGTTGTTCAATGAGGAACTCACACTCTGTTTTTTCTTTGGGAATGCCAATTAAGGAACTAATGGTATCCATGGCATCCACTGCTTTGTTCTGGACTCTTGGAATCTGATCAAATTGGATGGAAGTGAAATACTTTTTGAAGTCATCAACCATGTGTTTATAAGGCAGTAGCTTATCATCTTTTGTGAGAAACTCATCATTGACCTATTTGATGACTAATTAAGAATCACCAAAGACTCTCAAGTGAGTAATATGCCATTGGATCGATATTCTGAGGCCAGTAAGAAGAGCTTCATATTCAACTATGTTGTTTGTGCACAGGAAGGCTAGTCTGAATGACTTTGGTATATAATCTCCTTGGGGAGTGATGAGCAAGATTCCTACCCCTGATCCATTCTGTGTGTACGACCCATCAAAGTACAGTGTCCATGTGGACACTTTTGTTATTATGAATACTCCTTCATCAGGAAATTTTGTTGTCAGAGGATAGGCATCTACAAGGGGTGCATCGGCTAGCTGATCAACTATCACTTGTCCTTTAATAGCTTTTCGATCCACATATTCTATATCAAATTCACTCAGCAGCATGACCCACTTAGCCATGCAACTAGTTAGAATTGTCCTAGATAACAGGTATTTGAGTGGATCGACCTTGGAGATGAGCTTTACTGGATGATTGAGCATGTAATGTCAGAGTTTTTGTGAACTGAAAACCATAGTCAAGCAAGCTTTTTCCATTGGAGAATAGTTGATCTCATAGCCAACCAGGGTCTCACTGATGTAATAGATTACTCTTTCCTTTGATGACTCATTGTGTTGTGCTAGCAATGCCCCCAGTGCCATTGAAGTAGCGAAAATATACAATAGGAGTGGCTTACCAAGAATTGGTGGCATAAGGATTGGTGGGTTAGCCAAATATTCTTTGATTTTTTCAAAGTCGAGTTGAAACTGTTGAGTCCACTTAGAAGTTGTATCCTTCTTTAGGAGATGAGTGAATCACTAACACTTGTTGGCTAATTGAGCTATGAATCGTTGGATGGATTGCAGTTTACCCTAAAGGCTTCTTAACTGTTTGAGGTTGTGTGGTGGAGGCATATCCATAATTTCCTTGACTTTTGTTGGATCGACTTCAATACCTCTTCAAGAGACAATGAAACCCAGTAGTTTGCTTGATGTGACCCTAAAGACACATTTCTTAGGATTTAGCCTTAGCTTATACTGCTCTAGACGCTCAAAGATCTTCTTGAGTACCATAGGGTGTTCTTCCCTTGTTCTTGATTTCCCTAGCAGGTCATCAACATAATCTTCCATTATTATGTGAATGAGATCATGGAAGATAATGATCATAGCTTGCTGGTAGGTTGCCCCAACATTTTTAAGATTGAAAGGCATGACATTATAGCAGAATGTGCCCCATGGTGTAGTGAAAGTTGTCTTATGTTGGTCTTCAGGTGCAATTCTAATATGATTGTATCCAAAGAAGCCATCCATGAGGGAAAGCATCTCATGCCTTGCAGTGAGGTCAACCAACATGTCGATGTTTGGCAAAGGAAAATCATCTTTGGGACAAGCCTTGTTGAGGTCACAAAAGTGTGTGCAAACTATGATAGTGATGTTTGGTTTGGCTATTGGCACTATGTTTGAGATCCATTTCGAATAGTCAATGGGCCTTATAAATCCGACATCCAATAGCTTCTCGAATTCTTTCTTAACCAATAGAGCTACTTGGGGGTGCATTTTCTGGAGCTTTTTCTTGACAGGCTTGGCATCAGACGTACATCTAGGCGATGTACTACTAAGGCAAGATCGAGACCTGGCATGTCTAAATATGTCCATGCAAAATTGATGATGCCTTCTTTGAGAAGCTTGGTGATGGTAGACTATTCTTCCTCTGACAGTGCTTTGGCTACATAATTTATTTTGGGATCCACTTTAGTTCCCAAATTTATTTATTGTGTTTCCTCTATCAAGATGGATGATCATTTAGAGAGTTGAGTTCCTACAAGGGAAAGATGAACATCCCCATCTTCTAGCGCCTCATCAAGGTTTTTGCTATCAGATACACCCTTTGTTTTTACTTTTTCTAGGTCAAGAAGCACCTCGGGGAGGTTTTCACTAAGTGACCCTTTTTTATTTTGTTTCTTTTTACTTTTGTGGTTAGGGTGTTCATCTTCCCCCAATCCCATAAGATGTGTGTACTAATCTACTGAGGGAAATGTATCAACAAGTGCGCTACCATGTAGGTCATAGTTTATGAGTTTAGGATGTTGAAGTGATAAGCTAATGGTGTAGATGTATAAGTAGTCGAACACAGAAGAGAGGTCAGTGTGATCTACATCATCGTATGTGTGTATGATGGATTCCTCCTCTAGTATTTCTTCAAGGAGACCGTTGCTCTCACTGACGTTGTTAGAGGCACTAGATGATGCTATAGGTCCCTTGTGTTTTGTGTCATGACCCAAGCCTGAATATCTTGGTCTTATTGTAGCCTCAATGTGGTGTTTCCTTCCTTGCTCTTTGGCGCCAAGGCCTCCCCCTTGGTAATTGTACTTCTTCACAAAATTAGAGGGCCAAGGATAGTTCTCCTAGAAATATTCTTTTAAAGGAGGAGAGGGGTCAGGTTCTTCATGGTAAACCCATTGGCTTATGTCATCTTCTGGTGCATCCTGTCAGAGGCCAAGGGAGCGAAAAGTGTTGGTTCCCACGTTCTTGGAGCTCAAGGTGATAGTCTTATCTTCTTCCTTTGGTGTAATTTGGGAAGGTTGGCCATATGTGTGTGGTGAAGGTGGCATGGTTTCCACGTTCAAAGTTGTTTGCATTTCATATTCACCACACCCTTTGTCGATGATTTGGACTTTGGTAAGGGTGGAATCATATGTAGATGATGGAGTGGGTGAAGTGGTGGCTGATGCATTGGTGGATGAATGGGAGGATGATGTCTTTGGTGGTCCCATTTCCACTCTAGGACAATAGTGGGAATGAGGAAAATAAGCTTCTAATGCACAACAATATTCGAATGGTTGAGGATCCACATGAATGGTAACTTCTACCCCATTGAATGGGAATTTCAAACATTGATGGTATGTGGATGGAATGGATTGCATGGCGTGGATCCATGGATAGATGAGAAGGAGGTTATAGGGTAATTCTAGATCAAGGACATGACATGTAGTATATTGCATAACTGGCCCAACCTGGATTGGAAGACATATTGTTCCTTCATAATCACGCTTTGCATTATCATACGCCTTGATTGTGATGAATTGATTATTTAAATCAACATGGGTGTATCCTACCTATTTTATGAATCTCAATGTACAAAGGTTTATGGCATAACCATTTTCTACCAAGACCCTTTTTACCTTATGACGGTTTACAAGGACCTCTAGTTGGAGGGGACAGTTATGATTGGAGTCAATGCAGGGCATGTCATTTTGGCTAAAACCTAGCTGATAGGTTGCTAAGAGGTGCCATACCAATGCCTAGAATTGGGTAGGGTCTATGTCATTAGGGACTTGGGTGTCCTGTAAGGCCTTATTTAGGATTTCTTGGTGTGTAGGAGAAGACTTAAGCAAATCCAGAATAGATATATGTGTCGACATCTTTCCTAGATGGTCAAGAATGTTGTATTGAGAACTCACAGGTTGCAGCTGGGTGGATCTAGAGGCTCCAAGGACTATGATGTAAGTTCGATGGGTGGTAACAACACATTGTGGATCATTTCCTTTTACGCGTATCATAGATACACATGGTTCCACTTGTTCGACATGCATGATGAGACCTTCATAGTTAAGTGGCACATTTTTGTAATTGATGTTGTTGGTGCTATTATTCTGATTATTGTTATTTCCAGGTCCTGGGTTTGAGTTTGATGTGCTAGGACCTTGGTTATGCTTAGGGAAATCATTTTGATATATTTGCAATTGAGAATTGGATGATGGTGTCATGTTGGCATCCACATGTATGCCACCCCAATCAATAAGATCCTGGATGTACATTTTCAAACCTCGACACTTATTCAATGTATGATTTTGTGGAACTCACAATATTCATTTTCCTTAAACCAGTTTGGTTTAGGCTTGGATTCATCCAGGAGCTTAGTCATAGGATATGTAATCAGGTAATTGGCCTACAGGAGCCTATTAAACACAACACTTAGGGGTTTTCCTAATTGAGTGAATTGACGCTTGTTACCCCCTTGATTGTTTTGATTGGATTGCTAGGATGGACGAGGTGCCCCTTGAGGCACTGGTATAGCATTGGGAATTGACTGTTGTGGGGGATGATATTGTGGCTTCTACAACACATTAGCCACTTGGAAATGTTTGGTGTCAGTGACACCATCATTGATAGCATTTTTGTTTTTTTTCCAATAACGGGGCTGGTCTCTAGATGATTTCTCTCTGTCAGAGTTAAAGATTTTGACTAGCCCTTTGGCAATGAGGGCTCTCTCCAGAATGGGACCTTTCTCCACTATTTCTGCAAAGGTCGTGACACAATGGAGTCTGAAGTTGTGGGCCATGTCTGGATGGGATTTTTTGATGAACAAGGTGACCATGTCCTTTTCCCTTAGTGGGGATTTCGTGCGACTAGCTAGGGATCACCATCTTTGAAGATAGCTCACAAAGGTTTCTCCCTCCCGCTGCTTTTTCTTCAGGAGATCTAAGGTGTCGATATCCTTCTTCAGATTGAAGGAGAAGTGGGAGACAAACTCTTCTAAAAGTTGTGCAAAGGACTTGATAGATCCTTTCTTAAGACCCATAAACCAGTCAAGAGCTATTCCCTATAAACTCCTAGGGAACAATCTCATGAGGTAATTGTCATTATGCATGACTTCTTGAAAGTGAGCATAGAACTCTTGGAGGTGAGCCTTGGGATCTTTGGTTCCTTTATATTTATCAAATTTTGACATTTCAAACTGTTTCGGGAAAGGAATTAATGAAACAGAGGGATCAAACGAATAGGGACAAATGTCCTCAAACTTGAACGATTGTTTGTTGGTCCCTGCTTGTAAATCCTTTAGCACAACTTTGACTTCTTCCATATCTTTGCTGATAGGTGTTTTGGGAGTCAGGTTGGATGGCTTAGGCTGATTGTATGGAGGATACTGTTGATATGATGAGGATGGTGTCGAAGCAGTTGGATTATAAGCAAGTTGAGGTGTATATGCAGGTGTTTGTTGGTAATGATTGGCATAAGTATATTTTGGATTGACATAAGGTAGATAGGAGGATGATGGATTTTGATGGTAAGAGGTGGAAGTCACTTGTTGGTAGGGTGGTTGTTGTTGATAGTATGAGGTGGATGGAACACCCTGTTGATATTGTGTAGCGGCTTGGTAATATGATGACATGGAAGCCCCTTGCTGGTAAGGTGGTTGTTGCTGATCATAGGAGGTGGGTTGACCACCTTGTTGATATGAAGGTTGTTGCTAAGCATAGTACAGATTGGCTTGGAAATTGTACGCAATGTTGGGTTGTTGTGTGATGTATGGAGGTTTTTGTTGGTATAGGTTTGTATGCGATTATAGAGGATTAATGTAAGGAGGTGGTTGTGTCTATGGAGGATTTTGAGCAGGCATATGGATGTTTGGATTAGGATTGGACACAACAGCATAGGTAATGTATGTGTTGGACAGATGGTAAAGATATTGTGTGAGAGGGTTCCTTTGCATTTGCGTGGGAATGTGTGTATGATGGGGTGGTTGTTGTTGCTGTGGCGACTACTAATAAAGTGGGTGAGATAGGATGTGATGTTGTTGTGGGACTACTTTAGAAGTACCATGGGGCGGTTGTAGTGGTTGCGATGTAGTTTGTGCGACTTTATGTGGGAGTTGTGTAGGAATGGTAGTGTGTTTTTGAGGAATTGAAATGTTTTGTTGTGGAATGGTGACATTTTGTTGCGGAATTGTGATGTTGTGCTGTGGGATTATGATGTTCTGTTGTAGAGGTTGTTGATGGGGTGGTTGAGATGAAATAGTAGCAATAACAACATGTTGTGGCGGTGCTTGCAAGGGGATAGTAGTGTGTTGCAGTGGTGCCTGCATCACAGTGGATTGATGAGGATTAATGGGAGGCTACTAAAATGTAGGGATATTACCTTGAGGTGGTTGTGGTAGATTTCCAGCAGGTGCAGATCCTAGAGGTGGCATCAATGCAAGGATTGGAGTGCCCCTAGTGTTGACAAGTGGTTGAATAGGATGTTGAGGTAGGAGTGGTCATTAGGATCAAGTTATAAGCATAGGGGTCATTAGACTAAATGTTCTATGGCATGTTATAGGCATAGGGGTCATTAGGATCAAGTGTTGTCATACAAGCTACGGATGGGAGGCAAGGATAATTGGCGACTTGGTGTATCACAACATTTCTGAACTCAGGATGATACCAATTCTCTATAGGTGGACCTTCGGGAACATACGAATTTCCTTGAACATTTTGTGAGGTCTACGGATCTTGTGATGCAGGAAGGGACTGGGTGTCAGTATACTATGACATATTAAAATCAGGCAGTGGTTTGACTCCTTTCATGATCAGAGTAGCGAGAATCTTATCCCCACGCTCGTTGAGGAGGTGATCCATCATCTGAACATTAGCATGATTTCTTAGGTATTCATCAATGGTGACTTCAGGCTAATTGACCATGTTCTCGTCTTCGGGTGGTGAGGTGTTTTGGACGTCAGTACTGGACAGTGATGATGCATTGTTATTGGGATCTTGAGGGATATTTGCATCATTGTTGGGATATTGTGGGATGTTTGTAGTGTTGTTGGGATCCTGAGGCATATTCAAGTGGGAACCTTAGCCTTGTTGTTCTGCCATTTGTTTCTTGGCTTGTGACTGAGCTTGAATGGGAATGAAAGTGCAAAACTATTATGTGAACTAGGATGAGGCTAAACTCTAAGATGCAATGTAGAGATGACCTAAATGACAATTGAATGATTGATTAGATAGCATAACGGATTAATAGATTGGATGATTGGATAAGGATAAGATTGGATTAGATTAAAGATTGGATGATTGGTTAAAGATTAAATTGGATAAGTTTGGTTGATGAAATGATTGGTAAGATTGGATGATGGATGAGATAAGATGATAGAAGGGATTCTAAACCAAGTTTAGAAATCACCCTAGGTGACTTAAGGTGTTGATTAATCAGATTAAGGATAGATAGATGATTGCAGCATCAAATCCAACTTGAGATGGAAGTGGATTGATTGGGCCGAATGATGATGACTAACTCAAGATGAATGACGATCCTAAGCAGGTGTTGTAGGATGACGATCGATTCAGACACCTAGGTCAATTTGGATAATAACTTTAAGTGAAGTTCAGAGGATATGGATTGAGAAAACGATGAGGGATATGCAACCTAGAGATGCTTTATGATGTACCTATATGATTTAGATGATGAACAAATGAACTTCAGAGAATGCAGATGCAAATTACGGGTGAACAAAAGATGCAAAATGGTTGGATAAAGATTAGACTCGTCTAACCAAGGTGCAAGACTACTCGAATAGGGGGAAAGGTCGCCTAAATGGAGGTCAAGATTGCCTAATTGGAGGCCAGGTTCACCCACCTGGAGGTCAAGGTCGCCCAACTGGAGGTCAAGGTTGCCTATCTGGAGGTCAAGTTCGCCCAATTGGAGGTCAAGGTCGCCTATCTGGAGGTCAGGTTCACCCAATTGGAGGTCAAGGTCACCTATCTGGAGGTCAAGGTCACCCAAATAGAGGACAAGGTCACCCATCTACTAGTCAAGGTTGCCTATCTATTGGGAAAGGTCGCCTATCTACTGGTCAAGGTTGCTTAACTCAACTTTCAGACTTGTCTAAATCAGAATAGAGGTCAAACGAACTATTGAAACGGGTGAATTGACTATCAGAACGAGCAAATGGATGCTTAGAACGGGTTAACGAACATTTAGGATGGGGAAACAGATACTCAAAATGGGGAAACGAGTACTCAAAATGGGAAAATGGATGGTCGGAATGGGGAAATGGATACTCAGAATGAGTAAATGGATGGTTGGAACGGGGAAAAAGATACTCAGAATGAGAAAATGGGTACCCACAATGAGGAAACAGATGGTCGAAACGAGGAAACAGATGTTAGGAAGGGGAAAACAGGTGCTCAAAATGGGGAAACGGATGTTCGAAATGACTAAATGAAAGGAAAAATTGGTTGTTCAAGGTGCAAAATTTCACAACTTGGGGTAGGGTCTCCCAACTTGGGGCAAGGTCGTCCAACTTGGGGTAGGGTCGCCCCTATTGAGGGAAAGGTCGCCTGTTGAGTAAAAGATAAACAATTCTAACAGAAATAGGTTGAGGAATGGCTGAGATAGAAAGCAGGGTTTCCCTTGTTTAGGGAAAGGTCACCTTTGTCAACAAGCCTAAACTTGACTTAGGTGAAAATGGCTATGGAAAAGGACCAAAAACACAACAAACAACAAGTAGAAGGTAAGGCTGACTTGACTCAATAGAAATTCACTGGTTTTGCACAAAAAAGATAGTTCAAACATCACAATCCTAAGATTAGTGAAAAGGGTGTGGCCAACACAGTCCTCTAACTAGGTTGAACAAGGAAACTAGGGAGTCCTTGATATACGCACGGTATATGAGGCACAACCGTGAACACCATCCCATCTACAAGTGTGAGTCAGGAACCCAAGTGAGGTACTAAAGGTTCAAACCAACTCTTCACATCTTATCTAGGTATCACCCTAGCTTCGATGCTCTACCAGACACGACGTGACTAGATTGGGGTACAACTTTGGCTCTCCCCCCTTTATATACCCGTTGGTACATGTGGTTGGGATTGTCCATTGGGGTGATGAAATCCCCAAGTAGGTCTTGCTAAAAAGAGAACACTAACCATTTTTGGCTACTTCCCAGGCTCACACGAAGTGCAAGGGGAAAGCTTGAACGAAGTAGTGCCCCCTTGGGTAACACAAAGGACTAAGTAAGCTACGATTTCTCTTCACCCAGGATTTCCAAATGGTGCAAGGGGATTGGATACGTTAATAGCTTACTTGACAAGCAAAGCACACAAATGTTTTGACCCCCCCTAATTAAAATTGTGCCTAAGTAGTAAAAAAAATGAAAGACAAGCTATCTAACTAATAACATGGCCCATTCATCCTGCAAAAATGCATTAGAAGTTTATCCTCCGATCTTCAACAAGCATGAGACAATTGCACAAATGTTAGTAAAATCTAGCACAATCACCAACAGGACGAGTTAGGGAGTCAGTATTAACCAAAACAATAGAAAACATACTCTAGAAATAAATTTTAAACCATTGTTTTACCTCATAGATGCCTCTATTTAGGTCAGGGTTACCCCTGTTAGGGCAGGTTCACCCCTATTCAGGGCAGGGTCACTCCTATTCTGGGCAGGGTTGCCTTTGTGCAGAAAATAGGGAGGAAATTTTGCTTCTGTTGCTCAGATGGGTGACTCTACAAGGCAGGGTCGCCTTTGTTCAGGTTGGGGTCACCTGTCTTGGGGAAAGTTTGCCTATCCTAGTTCAGGGCTGCCCTTGTTCAGGGCCTGCTCCTATTCAGGGCAAGGTTGCCCCTGTCTGTAGCGGAGTCACCTCTGTGTAACCTGAACCTACAAGATATCAAACAATATCAAATGTGAAAGAAAAAAGATCTATTTGTGGGTCCCACCAGACATGACAAAAATGTGAGCAGTGTTATTTTTACTATCCTAAAAGATGCAAAACAAAAAGAATGCAAAGGAAGAAACAACACTTCAACACCTCAAGATTGGCCTACATTGAACTCAAACAAAATAAAAATGAAAAATAGATTTATACCTGTATGAGTTGCTCCTTGGTTGGCCCTTTTATAGTTGATGATATGTGTGCTCCTTGATGGTAAATGGACTAAAAAATGGATGCAAAATGATCTAGATGAGATAATGAATGCAATGTGCTACTTGGGTATTTTGATAGATAAATGCAAATGCAAGTGATGAGAGCTTGAAGCATGCAACAATGGAGGATGAGAATATGAAAGTTGGAGAGTTTGAGCTTGAATTGTAAATGTGATGAATGAATCAATTGAGAGAAAATCTTCCATTTTAAGGGAAAAATCTCTAAAGAAATGGATGGTCAAGATTCTACCAACATAGGCAAGATGAAGGGTTGTGGTGAATTGAAGACTCATAAGCCCTCACATCTTGCCATGTGGAGGATGAAGTGTCACAAGGAAAAGTGAGTTGGAAAGGGACATGTGAGGTGGAGGTACTTGCAAGTACCTTGGGATTAGGGGAATATCTCCTTAAAAAGGAATTTTTTGTCCGCATATGAGGGGTGATGGTGACAAGTGAGGAATTTTAGAAATTCCTCACTTATCATCATGGGGATGAGAGAAGTTGTTGGTGGAATAAATGTCAATTTTAAATTCACATGATTGGAAGGGAAGTGGTTGGGATAATAAATGTGAATTTTAAATTCACATGATGAGAAGTACCTTGTGGATAAGACAAGGTTCCTATAAAGGAAGCCCTTGTCCCATGTGACTGATGTGACAAGTGAGGGAATTTAGAATTTCCCAACAACTTGCATGAGGAAGAGAAATGCATTGAATGAATAAATTTTAATTTTAAATTCACATAGAGAAGAGGTCAAGTGCTTAAAAAGGAAAGCACTTATGAAAGGTTGACTTAGAGGACATGCCAAGGATGGCATGTGATTAGAATAAGGTTGTGCAAACAGGTGATTAAGAAAATTAATGAGGGATTAGAGACAAGTGGCCAAATATGGAGGATGTGACATTAATCCTAATTAA
The DNA here is from genome assembly GCA_007258455.2 of Sequoia sempervirens. Lineage (NCBI taxonomy): Eukaryota > Viridiplantae > Streptophyta > Pinopsida > Cupressales > Cupressaceae > Sequoia > Sequoia sempervirens. The sequence goes on from VDFB02105785.1 coordinate 583,519,451, forward strand.
GGGTGTGCACATCCTAATCATGGATTAATTAAACTAATCCCAATTAGAAGAGGGTTATGAAGGATGTGACAAGGAGAGAGAAAAAGAGGAATTTAAAATTGATTTAAATTCCAAAAGGCTAAATGACCAAATTAAATAAATTGATGTATTTATTTAATTTAGAGAAAAGAATGAAAGGTAAAGTATTTAATTATAAAATTAAATACTTTAGGAACCTTATGCAAACGGTGAAATATTAATTAAATAAACTATTTAATTAATATTGATGAAATAGACAAATAAAGGAGACAGGTTTGACCATATGGGAGTAGTCAAATTTGTATGTCTAAAGAAAATCCATATCTTATTAGCCATATCTTCAATCAACATTAACTCTCTATACTCTAGGGCAAGATCCTTTAGTTTAATCCATGAGGAGACAAATTCAACCTCTAATCTTTCTGGTTTAAAATTAGGAGTCCAGGGTTGCAAGAATAACCCCTTTACTAACATCTCTCTATACTTTTTCTTGAAAAATTACAATGAAAATTCCTCTTTCTATTAAGATAGAAAAATTTACTAACCCCTTCCCATTCATCAAAAATCAAATCTTGCAACTTATCTATTTCTAGGGAAAGATGCCAGAACTTACATATCAAGGCTCGATTTTGCAGGTCCTAAATTTTTGGATTTGGCATATCTTCAGAAAAGGTAATCAACACAAACTTGTGTTCCTAACTGGCTTTCTATTGATCTCCCTCTAGATCTTTTTGCCCCAACCCAGGTTGATTCTCTTTATGTTTCCATTGCAAAGTCGATTTCTTATTTTGATCTTTCTTTGCTTTCTTCCTGGATTTTCTTCGGCTCTTTGAGTTGGTCTTGGCCTTTTGGGCTACCCTTTGTTGACCAACACTAGGTTTTTCAATATTCCTTTGCGAACAAATATTTTGTTCTTGTATCTCTTTGCTGCCACTAGAACTCCCTTTTTGACTTGTAGATCCTTGATGCTTCCCCACATGGTTAGCTACTTGTTCTGCATGACCCACATGTTTAACTACTTGCTCTGCTTGAAATGCAAATTTTTGTAGCTCCATGCAATTCCTTTGAACCTTTTCTACTTGATCTACTTGATCTTGTAGATTAGAAACCCCTGCATCACCAACTCCTGTCTAATGCGACTTATCTTTTGGATTGAAGGGACCTCTCTTGTTATTGTCATTGCATTCTTTGCTATTTTGATGATTAAAGACCACTTTTGCATATTGTCTTTAAGACTACTACCTTGCATGATCAAATTTCTACCTTACATGATTAGTTGACCTAAAATCAGCCTCTACTTCCTTATAACACCTATTTAGAAAATGTGAGTTTTCCTTATAGAAACACGACATAACTCCTCTTCGCTTAGTCCTTTGCATATTATATGGTGTATCTTCTTTGCGGATGTCAAGACTTGGCTGCTTCTCCTGAAGCAAATGTCTCTAAGGACAAAATGGCACCCAGTTGGGCCTTTTGAATCTATGCCTGACAAAATTTGAATAAGGGATTTTTTTATGATGGATATCATACTACATAGGCCCATTCAATCTAGACGTCTACCTGCCATAGCTAGAAGGTCCATAGTAGCGCCTGTCTGTGTTAGGATAGTTACTGTTGGGAAGCCATTTTTTTTCTATTGGAGAGCCATAGATTCAGGTTTTGGCCCTTCACCTTGTTGGTTATCACTATAATCAAATAAAAATGGATCTATAATTTTACTAGCACAATCACTCATATGATTAGTTATAAAGGTTTAATCCTAAAATAAAATGAATCCTTATTTGACATAACTTGAAACCATCATTATTATCAATCGAATCCAAATAATTCTCATATTCTATTTTTTTTTATTTAGAAAGTTCCCTGTGTTTCTTCCTTAGGACTAGTATTAATTTTGTTATCTTCATGTGTAGAAAATTATAAGCTTGAATCCTTCTATACATTTATACCTCCAATAATTGATTCATTTGATTGATCATTTCTAAAAATGAAATTAGACTTGTCACACACTTCAACATTAGATAAGATATAATTTATTTCTTAATTTTTTCCATGAATATGTGAAATTGTGTGAGTAACATCACATGAATTTGATGAGAGTTACTAGGTCTCTATTTTTTTTTACATGATCAACCTATTTTGTATTAAATTCAATTATCTTAATAGGAGGATGTGAGTATAATTTTATTCCAACTATCATTACCTAGATCATAAATAATAGTCTCTATAAATTTATTATCAATATTCCTATGTGGCAATAAAATCCATGTTAAATAAATCATATTTATATACAAATGGAGATTCATATATCTTGATTTTATTGATTTATCATTTTAATCTATATAAACTCATTCAAAACTGGTCATTCCTTTTACATTCATGTCTACTCTTATGTGGAATCAAGGGTAATTGATATCTCTATGTTTAGTAAAATTAATCCTACACTCATGTAAAAAATGTTAAGAAAAAGTGTGTTGTACACCTTGCATAATGTTATTAATGTAATATTTATTTATTAAATGGTGCACCTAGGGAATCTATGGATGTGTGCATCACATTGGTCTAGCATTCTTGGGGCCACTTTATGTGTTGTATGTAACATTGAATTAAATATTTAATGTGGGTTACACATGGGAAAAATATTTGATATTGGGAAAAATTACTACTAATATTAAATGAGGGGTTAATGGTTTTGTAAGCTCTTAGTATTAGTCACATGGTTTTATGTAATACCACTTGTTGGTTTTGTGTGAGCTTGTTTCTATAAAAAAAACACATGGGTAGTTGTCTAAGGTTGGTTTGTTGAGAGTATCTCTTTTTAGCATGTGTGAGGGTTGAGGCATGGCATGGGATGTGTGGTTACATGCTTGTTCACATGGAGTGCTTGTAAAATGTTTGATGTTTCAAAGGTATTCATGGAGGACTTTTAAGATGTATTGTAATGTTTATTGTTGAATAATACATGAGTGATGGATGCTTTTGGAGGTTGGGTTTTTCTCTTTTGTGGGTTTTCTTGGGTTATATCTTGTATCATTTTTGATGGTATGTTGTCTATTAATTTTTATATGGATTTTGAATACTTTTTTGCATACATTTCTCTATTTGGGTTATGTGGAATTTATCTTGGGTGGATGCATATTTCCTTTCATTTGGCATCAAAGTCATAGTTGTGGTTTGTATAACCCTCGTTGGAGTAGATCTGGTGCATAGTTGAATCCATGGCTTCCTTGGAAAGAATGAATACTTTGCAAGATATGATGGTTTAGTGTAGGTGTTTTTTGCAGATTTGGGGTTTTGGGGTTGTAGATTTGTGGTTATTTTTTACATATCTGGGTTTATGAGTTTTTGTTGGAAAAGGGGGTTTTTATGGATGTTGTTCATGAGGATTTTGTAAGGAAAATTTTTATGATTACCCAATTGGACAAAATAAACCTTATAATTGGGTCCAAGAGGCTTGAGAGATAAATATTGACATAGAATTTGGCCTATTTTGGTTACAATAAAAAAATAAATTTTTTTTTTGCCCCCTGCCTAGTTTGGTTGTACAACCGTCAATTTGCAGAAAAAATTATTTTAAAAATTAAAATTCCTACAAAAATATTTGAGAAACTTGATTTGGTTTTATTTAAGAATAAAATTAAAAAAATATTAATCAGGTGGGGGTCTGGGGACCCCCTCCCATACTTCACCTGGAAAGTTTGTTGACAACAAAGGCCATTGTATGGGCTACAACCTGGTCGTGCCTTTGTCGCCGACGGTCAATTCCTTGGTTGTTGTTGAGGCCAATAGGTTTAAGCCTCTGGCTTCTAGGCCAACGATTCATTAGGTGACCATCGCTAACCCCATCGATGCTTGTAAAAATATAACTGCCCACATAAAATTAAAGTTACCGAAGCAATTTTAAAATTTAAAAATTAAACTAGATTTCATAAATTGTAGAGATTTCCAGATTGAAACTATGTGTGATTTTAAATCACACACAATTTCAATCCATAAATCTCTACAATTTCATCATGGATTCTGGAAACTTATTGATTTTAATAGATTTAATAACCTGGTCGAGTCTAGGTGGTGTCGTTGCCATCAGCTGACTGGTAGGGGGCCACCCCATTTTGCTTTGACAGTAAAATTATGCAAGTTTTTCAAGGGGCATATCTTTTGCCTCAGGTGTCGGATTTGCGAGTTATTATACTCGTTGGAAAGGTGATTCCATGTACTTCATTGTGGTATCAATGGTTTTTCTATATTTTTCTATTTTGACTGTGTTTTTCTTGTTGGAAGTTGGATGTTCCCTTCGAGGTTGGAGAGGTCATAACTTCTGCATATGGAGTCAGATTGTGGACTTCTTATAGTTGACAAAAAGCTTGTTTAGATCAATACAAAGTGGATCAAGTTTGGAGATGTTTTGAAATGGTTTATTTGTTGTTATTTCCATTTGAGTTGTTTATGGGTTCTTTTAACTATGGTGATTTTATGATCTTATGTATTATCAAATCTTTGTGATTTGGTGTTGGATTCATTGTATACTCGCACATACATCTCTGATTACTCTCATTTGACATGGTTATTAGTATATTTTTAGATTTGTATGTTGCATTGTTGTGTCTACAAGTTGTGCAGTATTGTAGGTGGTCTATACTTATAGGTTGCATTTATGAATTAGACATGGGTTGTCTATGCCCATAGATACTTTAGTGTTGTTATATATTCAAATTTGTGGCTTGGCTTAGTCACTTACTTTTCTGGTTTGGTTTTCATGTTGAGGAGGAGAGATGGTATTACCAGGTATAGTCATGATGTGAGATCTATGTAGTTGACTATGTGATGCTAACATGTGTGACAAATTTGGAGTGTGTTGCTGGTATGTTTGGTGGTGATCATGGTGGCATGGATGTTCCTTGTGCCTTAGGGAATTTGGCATGACATGATTTTTTATGTAGATGCATTATTGGCGGTGTTGGATTGATTCTAGTTTGGTTTGAGGTAGTGTATCTTCTTAGCTTGAGGATCATGTTTTTGGTTTATCTTCATTGAGAAGGTTGTTCTCACGATGACATGGATAGCTTGGTTACATAATTCAATGGTAGCTTGTGACAGTGATGGTTTGGAAGTGTTATATCTTCTTGGTTTGGATATCATGGTTTGTACTCTTCCCTTTCGAAGTTCGATGTTGAGTTCTTTCATTGAGTTGGGTCCATGGAGGATCTTCATTTAGAGGATGGTTTTCATGATGCCATGGAGAGATTGGTATCACGGTTTAGTGGGAGCTTATGTAAATGGTGTGGATTCACCATTAGATGGTGGATGATATTTTGCAGTGTTTGTTTGTGTCCTAGGTGGACTCTTGGATCTCGTTTCATCTATAGTGAGGGTTCATTGGCATCTTGGGTTTCATTGACAGGAGATGGTTATCTTCATGTGATTTAGATATGTTGACATCTTGGTTAGCCATGGGGGACTCTTTATTCTTTGGTTGAGGTGTCTTGATTTTTTATTTGACATGTGATCCTTGTTTTGATAGGATGATTTTTTATTATGTCATGATATACTCTCGACTACCAGTTTAGAGTGTTGGCATGATATAGGTGCATGAAATGTACATTGGAACATATGATATTCTTTTGAGGAGATGTGAGATCATGATGTCATGATTGAGTTCTTGATTTGTGATTAGGTCTTTGAATTTGATCTTGGTTGGTTCTCTTGGTATTGAGTACATTGATCATTTTCTTGGGAGCTTCATGATGATCCTATGTTGCATTGGAGTTTGGCATAGATTGATCGATTATAGGTACTCATGGATACTTGGAGACATAGGTGATGCTAGGAGATCTCTTGTGATTAGAGACATTTGTTGAGATGGTTACTCATTGATGAGGTTTCAATTGGAAGTCTGAGGAGCCTACACCTTGGTTGGAGTGAGTTCAACATGGACCTATAAGGAGATTGTTCTTAGATGAGTCATGATGACTTGGATATCTTGGAGGAGCATTCTCATTCACCACTCTTGGTCTACTCAATGGTTAATCATTTGAGGTATTGTCCATTGTTATTTTTAGATGCATTATGTTTTATATTCTCATGTATATGGATCTTGAGATATGGTTTGTTAGTTATAGAAGTTTCATTCGAGGGGCTTTGGAATGTTTATCTCCTTATGAATTGTGACAATATTCATTGATGTTGAGTTTAGGAGATTTTATTGCCCAGGCTTATTCCCTTAGATTGGGAATGGATTTGATTTGATCTTTCTTTGGTATGAGATGCATACATCTTGGTTATGGTTAGATGTGGATATTGATATTATCTTTGGGGTTTTATGGAGGAGATCATACTTATCACACCTTAGCATTTAGAGGTGTGTGTAGAATGACATGCTATAGGTTTTGATTTGCATGTTCTCTCTTTGGTCTTGTTCTACTTCCTTGATGTTTATATTCACATGACATTGGATTTGAGATCTTGTGTGGAGATATTGTGATCACTATATTTGTGGCCATGTTTTGTTCATTATTCTTTGATGACAACATAGAGGTTCATTTATCTCTTTCCCTTTTTGGGTGTGAATAACTTGGGAGAGCTATAGAGACTTGTAGTGAGAGATGTATTGCAATGTTTTGGTGTGGAGGATTTACATATCATTGTGGATGTTCCTTGGTACTACATGATATTGGTTACACTTATATGTGATGATATTGGTGGATCTTTGATGCCTTGATCATTTTTAGATTTGATATTACCTATTCACTAGGAGTTCTTGGATGTGTATGTTCATTATATGATAGTGTGGTACTTGGAGCTTGTGATTGAATGTTATGGCTTGTATATGTTTATGGCATGAGGCTCACTTGTTATGATTTGTATACCTTTGCGGTATGGATATTTGGATGTGTTAGCATTTGTTGTAGGTGCTATTTTCAACTATGGTGATTATTGTGCGAACCCTTTTCCTAGTACCTGCAAAACAACATGAGTAAACAAGTTAAACAAGGAATTGCAAGCTAAAACAAGGATTCCCCATGAAATCCATTTACAACCTCAAACTAGGAATGAAAATAACAAAGAACACAATGAAAATGATAAAACAAAGATTGAATCCTAATTTAAATATGCAAACTCATGATCCCATGGGAATTGGTGCCAATTTGATGTGAAAATTGGCCTTTTCCCAATTCTAAGATGCAAAAACTTTGAATGTTGAAGATTGAAGTGTTGATCACTTTTGATGAAAGATGATGAGAACTCAAGCCAAAATCTGCAAAACCTAGTTATGACTCAATGATAATGGATAAAATTCAAAGAGATGTTGAGCATGGTAACTTTGAACTGGATTGTGGATGATCAAATGGGGATATGGGCTCTTTCATTTATAGAATTCCAAGATGGATGAAAATCCAAATTTGAGCAATGTGGGACTAACTTTCATCCAATGATATGGTGCCACTTGTCAAGCTATGGATGGATGATGGTTGTGCAAGATTTGGGGTTTGTGCCAATAAATGCCAATATTTGAAATTCAAATTTGTTGAAATGACATGTAAGAGGGAAGGGAAAATGCAATAAATGCCACTTGACTCAAGGAAAAGGACATGTAAGATGAATTTATTGCCTTGTTGGATGTACATGTTGACTTGGAATTTTGAATTCCAAATTGAGAGAATATTCCAAAGATGCCTTGTGAGAAAATGAGAGATTTAATAAATGGTCAAAATGTCCTTTCATGTGCAACTTAAAATTATCTAGAAGGGGATATGACATGGGATAAAGGGTTAAATTAATCAAGGGTTAATTGTTTAGCAGGGTTGATGATGTGACTTGGTGGCTTAGTTTATGGATTTATTTCAATCAAATAAAGAGAATATGATAAAAGGCTAATTAGTAGGGTTTTGATTTATTTAATTAAAGGGATGGTGTTAGATTAAAATAAGGTTTAATTTATTTAATTTAATGGACTTGGCTTTAGAGATTTAATCAAATAAATTCATTATTTAATTAAATAGGGATAATTAGCTTAGGTGGATTGATTTAATAATTAACAAGAGATGACTTGATTAGATGAAAATGATTTATTTAATTAAGAGGCGAATATTGATGAATTTAATCAGATAGGAGAATTTGATTAAATGATTAGACCGAGGGATCATTCAGGAAGAAGCGATGTTAGTAAGTCGGGATCAGATGCACGATGCCAATCGGTATATTTTACGTGTCTACAATTATATCTTGATAGCTATTGATACATACTTGTTACCTTTGGATTGAGTGTTTGTGTATTAAGATATCAATTGGATGTCAGACTTATGATTCTTTGTGATAGATAATGTGGAATATATTTTTATGGTTTCTTATCTTTGTGCATTGGCATGATGGAGGATGAGAGCATTCGTGCTTGAGATGGTGGTCATCTTGATTCTCATTACAAGTATCTTGATGGAGCACATGGAGCACTTTGATTCCTTGATGTTATAGGTGGCTAGAGGGATTATTCCCTTGTTAATGTTTGAGTTTATGTAAAAACCTCAATGTTCTACTCAGTAAATTTTCAATGTTTTCACCTCAAGTGAATGAACCATGATGCCATAACATAGCAATAAAAAAAAAAAATTTCCATAATGTAAATTACATGCATATTTGAAATAAACATTATTCCAAAATTCCATTGCATTTCATTGTAATTTCACAGAAATATTTCCATAACATAGATTTCATATTGAATAAAATCAAGTTTATCATTCATGAATATAACCTTCCATATAAATAGGTACAAGATACATACATAGCTCTTCTGAGCTTCATTTGGCAATAGATATACAACTGGTCCTGATGTCGTCAAATTGGTGCATACATTCTAGATGTCCCCGCTCCCTGGTGCATACACTCCAGTTGTCCCCAATACTGGCACACACATCTGCAAACCTCGACCAACAACTAATGAGGAGAAGCATCACTCAAGCACTTTTCTGCCAACCATGGACTCAAATGCGTTCCCCCACACATATATCATTGGAT